>BQNB010080816.1:0-29817 GCA_026074375.1 Tanacetum coccineum
TATCCTATCATATAGGGGGAGAAAATTATATCGGAAGAGATATGCTACAAGGTCATCCTCTGATTTCATAAATAATTCTCAGTGTTTTTGAGCTTTAAAGGAAAAGAAAATGATGAACTACTTCAGAATAAAGTGTTCAAGCATAAAGAAGAAGTCGTCATCAAAAACACAATAAGGATAGTTCCTAAGTAGATCATTTAGAGATAGAATGTTAGAAATAGAGAAATGACCTACTTGTAAGTACTTTAATAAGTACAGGGACTAGAAGTGTTAAGTTAGGAAAGTTCAATAAGAATAGTTAACTAAGGGGTATAAATAGTATTTATGCCAAGGTTAAGTGTAACAACTTCATTTAATCAAAAGACAAGTTAAGAAATTCTCTCTCTAAACACACATATTATTACACCTTCATTTACATACACTAGTCATCAATCAAGATCTTAATATTCAATACATCTCGACTCGTTATCCCGTCATATCATCAATTTGATAGTAGAAGGGGATCTTAAGAAGTTTAGTGATATTGGAGCATGGTATGCCATAAAGGATTATGCCCAATATGATAAAAAATGTAGCAACCCAACAAGCGTTATTTTTGATGAAACTATAGCAAATCTAAATGCTCAAATAGTTGTGGATGATATGGTTAGGGTACAGGTACCTAGGTGTATGGCATTGTTAGATTATGATGAGCATGTAGATAGCCTAAGTACGATGGATAATGAGGTAGGAGTTACAAGTCCTGAGATTACCACACAAACCTTACCGTCATTTGAGGAATACACACCGCCCGTGACTTACCCGGAAGAAGTAGAAAAGACTTTAGGAACCCTGATAGAGGTAGAACCTTTTAACAAAACAAAACTAGAGGAAATAGGCTTGAATTGTAATCACAACACTCCTCTTAGTTCTAAGGAAGTTCCTAGTTTTGATGGACCGGAGCCTCAACCTTTACTCAATAGTCCATCCTTAGATGTAAGTCTAGGGGAGTAATAGGCCTCGAACCACCTATCAAACCACATAGTTCGGATAGTTCTAGGACGAAGGTAGTAGATTATTTAACAACTCAAACACCTCCTTCACCTCACGTGGCAAATTCCCATCCTAAGGGTGTGTATAGTTATTATAACCCAAGTATAGATGACCATAAGAGACATTATGGATTTAAACCGGGTTTATTAGGAAAAAGTATATCCCTAGGTGTTGATATTTCAAATTGGGAGATGTTTGATGATGATTGGGGATTAGAATCTAAGGAAGTTTCTCCTTTAGGAGAAAAACTTAGTTTATTTGATAGGCCAAATGAAGTAGAGAGAGGTAGAATTCTAGAAGCACACCGTTTAGAGTCTATTCTTCAACAACAAATTTCTCAACGTATGGCTCCTTCTCATCATGATGGTATGTACCGTTACTATCACCCACACTTGAACTTAAGTGTAAGGGAACCCTCCCCTTTATCTGTTAAATAAGGGTAGAGTCAGGCTCATGACTCGAACAAAAACAAGCGCTTTTTGGGAGGCAACCCAATAATTACTTTTCCCGTAATTAGGAGTGTCTTATGTGTTTTAATTCTTTACTATTTGTTTTATTATGTTTGAACTATCTTGTGATCATGCTTTGTAAAGTTTTTAACCTCGTCTTAATTTCAATCAAATGTATTTTGCAACAATAAGTGTAGGGGAATTTATTCGGTTTTTGAACCAAGTTCAAACATGTTAAATGAACTGTTTAGATTAATTCGCGTCAGTTTCGCGTCATATGATTGAATTGTTAAATATGAGGTTTTATGCAGCCATTTGTACAGGAATTAACTTATGGAATCAAGTTGATGTGTCTCGCGACTACTAGTTTTAAATTTATAACACGAATTACCAAATAAGCTAAGAACACACGGGCAAGTATGACCCTTTCGTTTGTAGCTAGCTTTTTGTGGTAAGCCGAGGTCGTTCACTAGGATTTGGGTGTTTTCAATTGTGAAGAATCTAAGTATCAATAAGCACAAAAGTGGTAAAATGGTTGTCACATCCCAAAATACCATATAAGCAACAAATAACACGAAGAGAATAATGATATGAATTCAACGAGAATCAATATGATTAAAGCTACTTGTTTGGAACTAGTATTCATATCAATAAAGTGTTGGAATATCGGATAGATACTTAAGCAATAACAACAAATCCAAAGTCATACAATTTCAATCAATGGGTAATATCATGAAATTGCATATAACAAGGTTTAGACTAACACACCCTTTCGACCTATAAATGTTATTATAAACCGAGTCTTTTATAAGCCATTTGTTAGAAAGATGATTTAACTTATTTGTTCATAAGAGTCCTTTCGACCTATACTCTTGAATCAATCGTTACTAGTCTTTTTAGCTTGTTTATTCATATGTGTCAAGTATGAAACAAATCATAAGATGAAATCCTTTCGACCTATAGATCAAATCATGATTCATAAACAAGATAATTAGACAAGTATTGATCAAAGCAAACTCCTAAGCAAATCAATATTCAAACATACTAAGAGTCCAAACAATCCATATCAATAATTCACATGGTTCCAAACAAGTAATATAAAACTACTCCATAATCATATTAATCAAATACCAAGATCCAACATGAATATGAGACATAAACATTCTGAAATATAAAAGAAAGTTACCCAAAGCAAGATTACAATAAATAAATAGGAAGGATTAAAGCAACCTTCAAGCCTCCAATCGACTATACGCCTCTAAACAACCCGAAAAATCATATCAGAGCATCTTCTTCAGCCCTTGAACAATCTTCACGAATTTAGGAGAGGTTTTTGGTCTTTTGGGTTAGATATGGTGGAGGAAATTCGGATTTGGATGAAGGGGTAGGTTTTTCTATATGAAAACTAGGTCTTGAGGCTCCTTTATATAGTAGAAACCACCCTTGGCCACCAAGTATAAAACTTGGGGCCAAAGGGTCATAAAATAGCTGTAAAATTAGTTATGGAGGAGACTTGATCGGGCTATGGAGTAATGGTAATTTAATTGGAGAGTTAATGAAAACTTGGAAAACACATAAAGCTTCAGCCGGGCGGCACGGGCCTCTGTTGGGCGGCACTACTCCAGCCGGGCGGCAAGAGCTCCTGCCGCGCGGCTAGCCTTACGACCAAAAATATTTTTTTCTTGATTTTGCGTATTAGCTTCCCGTTTGTGTCGTGCTTGGTCGTGGGTCATTATACATCAATAAAACTTCATTTAAACTCTATCTTGGGCCTTGGAAGCTTGTATGGTTCACTCTTTTGCTCTTGAAATGCTTCCCGAGCTTGTTCTTGATGCGGGATTCTTCGTACTTGTACTAAACTTCGTTTTTACTTCTTTTCTTCATATTTTTCTTGCTTCTCTTATACTTGGCTACAAATATACTTGCAAACACACTTCGATACAATTAAGTAACAAAAGCATATAAAAATTGCCAATATCATATACAAAAGTACGGACAACGCTACTAAAAACATACTCAATTTGAGCATTATCAAATTCCCCCACACTTAAATTTTGCTTGCCCTCAAGCAAATCTAAGAAAAGAAATCTAGAAAGAAAATACCTAAATGGAAAAAAAATAATAATAATTTTTTTTTAATTTTTTTAATTTTAATTTGAAAATATTGACATTTTTTTTAGATAAGTGCAAAAGGCGCAAACACCCCCCACACTTAAATGTTTGCTTGTCCTCAAGCAAATTAAAGAAAAGAAAGATAAAAACAAAACAAAAACCGATGGGGGCGTAAGCACCAAGTGTACACATCTAAAAATGACTTTTATTGGGTTCTAACATTTAAGCTTCGAGTTAGTAAAGGGTATGGATAAGGCATGGGATTCTTTATTGGTAAGGGTGTATCACGAACATTTTAAGTCAAAAGTCTAAGTCCCAATGTTGCTAGTTTACCCTCAAACCCCAAAATGATTATAGTTTCAAACTCCTCTTCAACATACATCGATAACCATATAAGTATATCACGTCTTAGCACATTGGCTAATTGATATCTTAAAAACTTCATCTTCCTTCATCTTCATAATAATTTATAGCTCAGTGGCTATTTTTGTCATCATAATTTTTCGATGACTTATTCACTTTTTTTCTTCTTTTTTCAACCTCCTTTTTTATATTTTTACATCACATCTCCCCCACACTTCGCATAAACATACACCACAAAAATACAAATAAGAAGTTGCAGTCTCCGTCTTTGTTGGAATGGCACACACAAAGGCGAAGTGTGGCAAACTCATAATCATAAAAAACAATCCATCAAACCAAGCAACTAGCAACCCTACATTTAGACTTTGACTATTAGTTAGGCAAAGGTTTAAAGTTAAATATATATTTTTTTCTGGATTTTATCAAACGAACATGATGGCTCAGCGGGTGTTCTTAGGTTATCTAGCACTAAAAGTAAGTGCTAACAAAGGGTTAATTTGGGTGGTTAGCTAAAAGTAAATGGAAAAGGCTATTTGGTTAAATCCTAAGGTGCCTCTTTATCACGCATATACACTTATCATCACACGAATGTGATCTTACTACGGTATTCATAATTATTTACAAGCACAAGTTCTAATATATTAACCCAAGTTCTAATATATTAACCTAATTATGTGAAAACAACTATAAGGGCAAACAAGTATACATAAATTTTAAATTGGCCCAAAAATATGAAAATATAAAAATCAGTCTCGTTTTCCTTGTTTACCTCCCCCACACTTAAGTTTTGAATTGGCCTCAATGTGAAAATAAAATTCATATTATAAAATAGGGAAATAAAAGTAAGAGAAAACCTAAACATCTTGGGCAAAAGAAATTGCGATCAAACTCCATATGATTATTGCTACGCAACAGCTAGCATGAGCGTGTGAGATCAATCAAATTCGCCTCTAAGCATCCTCCTTCATCATTACCTGCTGCATTATTAAAACAAACAAACACACAAAATGCAAACAATAATATACTAAACATAACAAGTATGTAACACCCCCACACTTAAGATTTTCCAAGTTGAAAAACAACTTTCTTAAAGGGTGTACATATTTATTCAAAAACTAGAAATTAAAGCACATAAAGCAAATAAAACCTCGGACTGCCTTCTGAGAAGCGCTTAATTTATTCTTGAGTCATTAGCTAGACTTTTCCTAGGATTTAGGATTCTTTGACGATACGGTTCAAATTAGAAATTTCCCTTTTTAAAGCTTGAGAGTAAGGGATTTTTGGTATGTACTCACGGAAAGGATATTCTTTTGTTTCAACCACGTGATAACCTCCTTTCGACGTCTTAATAGGTTTATCTTTTTCAGATTGGTTGCTAAAGACTTGCTTGAGGTGAGTCTCGTAGCCCCTCTTTTTACTGTTTTTCGTTAGGGAAAATTGATACTCAAATGTCGTTTTTAAAATGTTTTGAATTGAACTATGCGAAATGTTGGTTTTGTTTTGCGGGACAAGATATGTGTTATGACTGGTTATGTGAATAGTATTGTATAATTATGGATCGGTATGGGTACGCCTACCTAGTGTTGTGAGTATTATTGGATCGGATGGGTACGCCTACCTAGTATTTGTGTGATTATTGGAGTGGATGGGTACGCCTACCCAAGTTTGTATGAGGTCCTACCCTAATATTAGTGCTCCAGCTGGTAGACCCTTTAGGTGCGTAAGTGACATTTATGATTGACAATCGGGATGTTATATATTGGATTGTTAGCATATATTCACTGTCAATATAGCAATATTTGTCCAATGTTGAAATATTGCACATACTTTATTGGGTTTAAGGTCAAAAACTACAGAGGCTCACCAACATTATTGTTGATGTTTTCGAGTATCATTTTTAGGTAAAGTGAAAGAAGAGTAGTTTGGTGATTGTGATAGTAGACTTAGAAGTATCCCGTGTGGAATCTAGTTTGAAGTCTTGGTTGCTTGGTTGTCTTGATTGCTTGGTTTTTGGATGTTTTGGATTAAGTTTGGATTATGGATCCCCCTTGTGGGCATATGAATAGTTGTAAGAGATTGTGGATTTTAGTTGTGATTTGGGACATCACTTGAGGTTGTTCGAGGTTGATGATCTCCATAGCACTTGGAGTTTATGCAATGTAGTTTTCTCTATTTTGTATCTTGTGTTATGATTGATCATTATGTTGCATTCCCGAGTTTCCGCCTTTGTCGGGTGTGACACCTAAACTATCTGATTCTCCATAAAGTTTGTTGTTTGTTCCAAATGATAGGCATACTCTTCTGCATTCTTGAACTGATTACTTGATAACGCTCAAAGATGATTTGAATATTTTGTGTATTTCTTGTGGTCTTGATGTATTTTTGTATTTTCATGAAAAATGTGTTGCACGTAATGCTTTGACTAGGAAATCTAGTGTTTAGAGAGCCTTATTTACTTCCCCTGTAGCAGCAAAATCTAAGGGTTTAGAAGCTACATCAGTAGTTTCAGAATCTAGATTCAGTGTTTCTAAAACCCCAACAACAACAAATAAGGTCTCAAGTGTGTCGCCACTATATTAGAAATCTAGTCAAAGTAGGATACTTAGAAGTTACATGAAAAATAAAATAGCAACAAGTAGAAAATAGCAAAAGTGGTTTGAATATCAACAAGGTTTTAATTGGACACCCAAAAGCAAAACTGTGAAATCACAATCTAATGTGCATACGTGTAGAATCAGTGTTAAATCTAAGACTAACACACCGGTTACCACTAACAAATGGGTAGCCAACCGTTCACTCTTCCATCTGCATTTGTTTCATGTAATGCAGGTGATCCAGCTTGTGTTGTGGATTGTTGATAGCGGATGCTCAAAGCATATAAATGGCAATCTTCAACTGCTAAGAAATTCATGGGAACAGTCCGCTTTGGGAATGATCATTTCGCTGCAATCACAGGCTATGGAGATTATGTTCAAGGAAATCTCACTATTTGTCATGTATATTATGTTGAAGGCCTTGTGCACAATTTATTTTCGGTTGGGCAATTCTGTGACGAAGATTTAGAAGTTGCCTTTCGATCAAACATGTGTTATGTTTGGAATTTAGAAGGAGATGATTCATTCACGGGTTCTCGAGATTCAAATCTTTATATTTCAGAATGTTTATGTCTCATATTCATGTTGGATCTTGGTATTTGATTAATATGATTATGGAGTAGTTTTATATTACTTGTTTGGAACCATGTGAATTATTGATATGGATTGTTTGGACTCTTAGTATGTTTGAATATTGATTTGCTTAGGAGTTTGCTTTGATCAATACTTGTCTAATTATCTTGTTGATGAATCATGATTTGATCTATAGGTCGAAAGGATTTCATCTTATGATTTGTTTCAATATATTAGTGCACGAATATGTTGATATTTCATACTTGACACATATGAATAAACAAGCTAAAAAGACTAGTAACGATTGATTCAAGAGTATAGGTCGAAAGGACTCTTATGAACAAATGAGTTAAATCTTATTTCTCACAAAAGGTGCGTAACTACTTGGTTTTATACTAACGTTCATAGGTCAAAAGGGTGAGTTGTTATAAACCATTTGTATGCAATTCCATGACATGACCATTTGATTGGAATTGTGTTCCTTAGATTTTGTGTACCTTGCTATTTGTTTAACCAATATCCCGAACAATCCATTGATATATTCACTAGTTCCAAACAAGTTGCTCTAATTATTTGATTGCTTTCTTGTTAAATTCACATCATTATCATTTTCGTATTAGTTGTTGCTTATATGGTATTTTGGGACGTGACAACCATTTTACCACTTTCGTGCTTATTGATACTTAGATTCTACATAATTGAAAACACCCAAATCCTAGTGAACGACCTCGGCTTACCACAAAAAGCTAGCTACAAACGAAAGGGTCATACTTGCCCGTGTGTTCTTAGCTTATTTGGTAATTCATGTTATAAATTTAAAACTAGCAGTCGCGAGACACATCAAATCCCGTGGAATATCAATCTTATTCACTAACAACAACAACTCTTAACACAATCCTCCTTTATCAGAATTTGTTCACTCATTAATCATTTCACTTTTCAATTAATTCAAGATGACTGCTTTAGCAGAACACATCATTGTTGCTGGATCTGAGCACCGTCCTCCAATGCTTGAAAAATCAATGTATGATTCATGGGCAAGTCGTATACGTCTATTCATCAAATGGAAGAAACATGGTAGGATGATGCTTGATTCAATCGATAATGGTCCATTGGTTTATCCAACTGTTAAAGAGAATGGGCAAACTAGACCTAAGAAAGACTCCGAACTCACTGAAGCACAACAACTTCAAGATGACTGTGATGTTCAAGCAACAAAATAACATTCTTCACGGTCTTCCACCCGATGTGTATGCACTTGTTAACCATAAAGATGAGGCTAAGGATATTTGGGATAGAGTCAAGATGCTAATGAAAGGCACTGAATTATCATACCAAGAACATGAATGCAGATTGTACAACTTGTTTGATAAGTTTGCTTATGTTCAGGGTGAAACATTGTATGAGTACTGATTTACGCAAAAACGCGTGTCGTAATAATATATAATATTTCCCGTTAGATAAGAAAATTACTTTTAGGAAAAATAATAGTCTATCTTCCGAGTGTCGTATCCACGGCGAGAAATGAATTGAAATCCATGTTAATGTTTAGTTTGATGCTCGAATATCAAATATTTTTATTTTTGTTTTAAAACTAATTAAATTGAAAAACTAGATTAAACTAATTAACAAGCAAACTAATAAGATGAAAGAAAAATAAATCGCTATGCATAATAATCAAATAAGCTAAGCTAAACATCTTAAACTAAGCTACATTAATGTATTGAAAAAGGATAGAAAATAAACCGAATTGAAGACTCGCGAATAAACAAACACCACCCGATTTATTTAGCTAAAGCAAATAATCAAATTCGGTCTAGCTAAATAAACCCTTAAGCTCCGCGCCTCATGAGTTGACTGGAACCAAAAGCAACAAAAACACAACTGTTAACACATTTTAATAATACTTTGCACTTTCAGTTACTACACTACTTGGCCCAACGATTTATTACATGAACAAAACACAGGCCCAATACGTAGGCTCAAATTAACTCAAATATGGCCCAATTCAGTTTATACAAACAAAACACAGCTTACTAAACTTCTATAAATCAAACGCAGCTTAATAAGCTAAAAATGAATAAGCCAGAGCACGAATAAGCTTCCAGAATAAGCCATGATAACAAGATTACGCACAGCTTATAGCAAATAAGCAATGAGCAATCTAGATAACAAATCCACACTAAAACTTAATCAACTAAAAATCGAATTAGAATTCTTACGAGACTTATACAATAAGCAATCAGATTAAGCCAAAAGAGCTATAGCATACGAGAAAAGCAAATGAAATATGATCTAGAACTAGGAAAAACACAAAACCATGTAATACGCTAGCAACAAAAAGCACTTCTTTAAAAAATCGAATCTAAATTTTTATTAAGCTAAGCGAACACTAAACCCAAATAAGCTACTATAATCCATATTATCAGTATACTAAAACAGCGCCCACTGGATTCTACAATAGAACAAAAAAGGTACCTTTATCTACTTCATTTTTCAACTCGAAAAACACATACGCAAGATAAAAGTTTAATCTACACACTATAAGCTCACTGGAATTCAAATAACAGCTATAAAGTAAGCTTATTAAATCAGAAAATAAAGCTACTCATAACCTAACACGATTTAAGCACGACCCCCGCTAAAACTGAGTTATTACTCGAAACGTACTTACAAACGTTATAAATTGAATTGAATGAGATTTAGAGAGCATATAGGAGTCAATATTTTAAGCTAGCTTTTAAGGAATTTTGAGAATAATAAGCTAAGGTAACAAGCTCGAGAACTCAGCTTATATAATAAGTAAACAAGCCGTCGAGAATAAAGAATGAAATAGCTTATTTAAAAAGCAAACCACAAATTACAATAAGCTCAAACCATATTTCTTACAACACCTTAATAAGCTCTTGAGATAATCTTGTTACAATAAGCCATAATTTCGAAATAAGCTACATCTAAATGAAAATAAGCTAAAAATGAAAAGAGTTAAAACTAAACTAATTTTCCTAATGATCAAAACTAGAGGGGAGCGGGTTGATTTATAGGGTGTGAGGGGGGAGTAAAATGTAAATTTTGCCAAATCAACAGGTGATTATTAGCCAATCATTGGCTTTTTTTTGGGTGACCTCGGATCAACAAAAAGAATCAGAGAATTTGGCCATTGGATAGCTTACACATGGCGGTTTGGACAACTTACTCTTCACGCATTAATTCCAATCTTTGGATCATTTTTGCAGTAACTCTGAATTGAATTTGAATATTACACAAATTGCCATGCCACATGGCGAATTGTAACTGGCTCTACCATTTGTAGTAGATTCGCACATGACTTGTGTGAATTAATTCACTCGCACGTGATCATTTATATCCCTTTCATCCTTGTGATTTGTTATTTTAAAAGTTATACACAAGCCCGCCACGTGGAAGTTTCCCATTCGCACACACCAAAGTAGTGGATGCTCACGTGAGCTTATATGATTTAATTTGTATGCACGTGCCACGATGCCACGCTAACGTCATGCATGCGGCATTGCCTTCAAAATTCAGATTTAAGTTATTATTAGTTGGGCTTAGATACAAATGGACTGGCCCGGCCCATTTAAATGGGTTATGGGCTGGTCCAATAAGATCCGAGGGCACCGTTGGACTCGTAATCTCGTGCTCTTTCCAATGGCATGCTCGAGAAATATTAACGACTTAGTCTTGACTTTAAATAATAAGTACTCTTGATCGGAACGAACCCGAAAATACCCGTTTTTGCTCCGTTTTCAATCCCTTGTACCTGCAAGACATAAAAACACAAAACAAACATATTTGCAACATAATTACTCATATTTTAGTGTTTTAGTCCGATTAATAGTGTTATACGGCGTAAAAAGGATGTGCGTTTTAGCACACATCAAACTCCCCCACAATAAGCCATTGATGGTCCTATACGCAATGTTAATAAAACAAGCTCGTAAATAAATAATTTTATCCCCTTTAACTTATGACCCCTCGCAATCAAACAAGAACAGAAAAGGTCTATTAAAAGGTTTAAAAATCATTTAATTCGCAAGCACCCCCGTTTTAACCAATTATTTAATAATAATAGATAAAAACTAAGGTAAAAATTTATAAAAGTTATTTAACTAGGCAATAAGAACGGGAGTTCATCATCCTTGACTTTTCACAATCCCCAAACTAAGCTTAAAACAAAATCACAGTCAAATACAAGATTAGATGCTAACACTACTCATAAATGCTAATTGTGTAAACGCAGCTACTTTTCGCTCCCTTATTCCTAGATCCTCTAAGGATTTTATTATTATTATTGGTGACAAATAAATTATGTCCTTATTATCATAAAGGTGCCCGGTTTAAACCATAATTAGAGTGAAATCTTTTCCTAAATAGACGATATGGTGAGAAAATGATGCGGTTTAAGAAAATGGAAGGTCACAATAAATTTCTTTAATTTTATTTAAGTTAGACAATAAATTGTGATTAGGAAAGTATTTAATTTCTAGTTATAAATCTAGAGAAAATGAAAGGTCTCTAGTTTTTCTATAAATATTAGGTAGCCGAAGTTCCTGATTAAAATGCCTCCAAGGAGAACCAGGAATATTAATGATGTCTATGAGTGTATCCTCGGACCTTTTTGAAGGCTGCAACATCGGTTGTGAGCCGGCAAGATGCAGCAAACTTTTATCAGTCTCGGATTATTACTATGTGCCTTATTTAAAAGACTGCCACATCGGTTGTGAGCCGGCAAGAGACAGTAAACTTTTATCAGCCCACAGTTTTTATTATTATTATTACCTCCACCCTTTAAATGACTACCACATCAGTTGTGAGCGGGCAAGAGGTAGTGGTCTTATTTCGGCTTCGGTTTATTACATAATTATTATTATAGCCAAATTTCAAGTCCTGTGGTCTTTTAACAACTGCCACATCGGTATGCGAGCCGACCATGGTCCAGGAGTCTATTTCCCCACAACACTGACAAAACGTCGATGTGTACCTTACTTTCACCAGAAGGAATCTCTACGAAGGGATTTAAACTAAGAATCGCAAAAACCAAAGAAACTTTATTTATTCAACAATTATATAACGTTTATTAAGCTGGTCAGAGCAAAAATCCACAATTAACCTCTATGAGCTCTAAAGAGATCCAACTACTCAACGCTTAGCATCTAACTTATATTCAACTCTATAATTTTTCGTTCTTTGCAAAATTTTAAAGTTTAGCAAACGCTTAGTCAAAAAGGCTAAGGAGAAAGCTAGAGTGCATAACTTGGTCAAGTCAAAAGCTACCTAGTTCTACGGGCCTACTTATTACAAACATTTCTATATTTTTATAATTTTAATACTTTTTTAAGCTAATAAAACAATAAAAAATTTAAAATTTTGGTCAAAACGGGGTTGCGAGGGACACAGTCTAACATCCGGCAATTTTCGAAATTTTAAATAACTATTTTACCTTTTGACTTTCTGGGTCTAACTTGACTTTTTGACTTTTGACCTTTTATTGTCGCAAAAAAACGATTACCGCGTAACTGGTAAAAATTTTCGGAACATATTTTAATAATAAATCATATTTACTATTACATACCTCGAGTACCATTTTATTTTTAAACTTATTTGACTCGAAAGCAAGAAAATATATATATTATTCTTAAGTTGACTTATCAAAAACGACCCGCTAAATCACGTTTTTACGATTCGGACCCTAAAGCAATTTGATGTAAAACGAAATTCTGAACAACTTTTTAGTTTTGTCCGAGACACGAAAACAAGCAGAAAATGACTAAAATAGCCTCGAAAAATTTTGAACACAACGCGTACTGACCCAAGAATAATTAAATTCATAATTAATTATCACTTTTTATTAATAAAATTTTTATTAAATTAGTTAATATTTTATCCAATAGCGTTTATTTAAAAACGCGAACGTCGAAATTAAAGTTTCATTTTTACGGACAAAGCTTACTCGCGACACCCAATGGTACCAAATAAATAATAATGATCTTGAATATATTTTATAAATAAATTTATAAAATACTAGTCGAGTGAATACTCATTTTTATAGGAAAAATGATTTGGAAAACAATGGCGCCAGTTTCGTGTTTTAATTCAACCATTTACTAGCCTAAACATGCCCCGAACCATTATTTACCAAAATTTACACTTTTGGTCCCTGTGGTAATATTTATAAAATCCACCCTAGGCTTTCATGTGTCTTACACTTTGTTTTTAAATTTTTGTGTATAAATAGAAAACATTTTAGGGTTTCATTTCATTTAGTTATAAAACCTAGCCCCCTCCTCTCAAGATCCGGTGTCGCCTCCGGCGGGTTTCCGGTCACCTGCGATCGACCACCACTTTCGTCCCCACCTCACCCCCATCACCGCCGCCACACCTCTACAACCAACACCATCGCCACTGCCTTCATCACCTCACGTCACCACCACCTGCTGCGGTTGCAGCCGCACCTCCACGACACCATCGTCACCTCTAACACCTCAGCCACGCACCACTCCACCTCTCCACACAAACTTATGGTGCGTTTGGTTTTATTAAAACACCACAAAGGTGTGTTCGTTTTGGTGCTTTAGCAGCAGCCACTGAGGGTGGTTGTTTGCTGCGTATGACAGGCCCAAGAGGGGTGTGTGTTTATGGGTTTTATGGTTGTAAGGGTTTGTTTGGAATCTGGGTATTAAAACAGGATTAGGGTACGTTTGGTTGGCTGCCATAAGGGTGCGTATGGTTTATTAGCAGGGTGCGTTTGGCTGTGGGTTTAGCACCAAGGGGTTTGTTTGGTTTTAAGCAAAGTACAAAGATGCGTTAGGTTCCTTCTCCGCACCAGCAGGTGTGTGTGGTTTAGGTATATCAGTCGTGGGGTGTGTTTGGATCTCATTTTAAGTAGAATAAGGTGCGTTGGTTGCGAATGAAAATACATAAGGGCGTGTTGGTTTGCTGGTATTTTAGACGATAAGGTGTGCGTTTGGGATCAGCGGATAGCCTTAAGGGGCGTTTTAGGTTATAAAGAGATATGTGACTAATAAATATAATAAAAGTTTTTATAAATATGAAATCGGATTAAATAGTGGTTTGGTGGTTAGTCATACATGATATTCATTATCTTTGTTTTGTGTTTCATAGTCTTGCGAGTGCGTTTGGATTTGCGTATAAACAACCTATATAGGGTGTGTTTGGTTTTGCCATTTTTAGTAATTAATTAGTCTAGTTAGATATATAATGAAAAACGCAGGTATTGCAACATATATTGATTAAGGGAAAACAATTAGTTTGGTCAAAATGGGGAAACGTTATATAAACGAAAACGTCATGCCAAATTTTCTATAAATTCTATATTTAGTAAATGTTCATAATAATATCTATTATTTTGGAAACCCGATAACGGGGTGAAGTTATATGGTTTTTAAGACCATTAAATTGTAATGGTACAATAAACCGGTGAATAAACAAAAACTATATATTTACAAACGAGATACTATTTAAAACCGTCAAGGAAACGAAATATTAATTTATAAAATATTATTTTATAAATTCCCGACTATAAGATAAAATCATAACTTCTGTAAAAGCTTTACAAACATCGGTTGTTTAATTTATAACTTTAGGACGTATGTCTACTTTTATGCAAGGACTTTTTATTAATTATATTGGTGTCGAATTATTCAGTTTCCCTTATTTTTGTCATCTTTCTTATATAATACTTGGAAAGTATTATATAATTAAACCATTTTAATCTAATTGTCATCTTTTAGATGTAACACATGTCTTGTACTAAATACGCTTCGAGTTATTCTTTTGGGTGTGTATCTTGTTACATAATTCACGACGTGAATTATACACTTGGTCATTTTTAATCATGTAATATATACGGAATATATTACATACTTTTTGTTTATATTTTAATTTATTTTATTTAACCATCTATCCAACCTATTACATCTCAAATCTATATCTTTTTATCAAGTGTCCACTTGAAGTACTCATTCATCGGAAAACCAAGTACATTATCTTAGGCTAGGGGGCATAGCTTTTAAGTAAACCGCAACTTCTTGGTCGAGCCGTTTCAGTTTCCGTTTCATCTTGTACTCAATGTGTACATTCCCGCCAATCGTTCTACATCATCGAGGTGAGTTTATAGCCCCTCTTTCACTTGTTTTACAATTGCTTTACAAATCTCGGGGGAGAATACATGCTCAATACAACTTGTTTACATATTCATTGAAATATCGTTTACATAACTATTCTCAAACTGGTTTACATACTTGATTTGCATTCATTACAACCACAATTTCATCGGTTGATTACAAACTTGGTTTCATACTTTGTACAACATATCATTTGCATACACGTTTTCGAAATGGTTTACTTTCTCATTCGAACTAATTACTTGGATTTATATCACACCTATTTTCTATTATGGATTTAAGTACTAAAGCTATTTACGTTTATAATAGGTATTTTTATTGGACACAAGTGTTCTTCGGTTATAAAACTCACCACAATCTTGGAAATCAAACTCAACCTTAACATTTCATAGATTACAGTAACTTTAAAGGAGAATTTTAATTCACGTTAATGGAGACAAAGATGTCGGGCCACGTAGTAGCTTTGTATTGTTCCCATTGACCATTATATTATTTCAGTTGAATCGGCGCATGCTTATACTTACGATTTACGGATTTACCACACACGAGCTAGGGTTACTTTTTCAATGGGCTATATCAATATGGGCTTCTGTTTAATTCGGTCAAAAGCAAATCCAAAACTTTTTCATGAGCATTGTTTGCAAGCAAAACGTTGATACTTTGTAAAGTTGATAAGTCCACAAGTTTTCAGCAACACCCCAAAGACAGACACTATATATGTTTACTGTGAACATAGAAAAAAAGGTTGTTCCACGTGCTTAAAGCGTGAAGGTTTCTTCAGATATGTCAAGCTGAGTCCTCAGTTCACATGTCACTCTTGGAAACACGAGGGCCTTTTAGGCTTATATTAGATGAAGAGAGGAGGAATACTTAGAAAACTTTTACAAAGAAACTTTTATTGCTTAACTGTTCTTTTTCATACAAATGCTTACATCACCACATATATATACTAGTTCATGAAATGTTCTAGATACAAGATATTTCCATGGATATTCTAGATAATTCTCGATACATCATCATCTTTATCTACATATCTAATTCTAGATAATTCCTACTAGATAAGTTTATCTAGATATTTCATACAACATTCTAGATATTTCATAAGGATATTGTCTATGAGGATTCTATAAAATTCTAGAAACTTCTTCGACATGGCTTGGGCTTTATGGATAATCCAATCTTTCGGACCAAATCAAGTTTACGGTCCAACACCCCCTTTAAACTTGATTTTTCGTTAAGTCGATTGCCGACTTCACATTCATTTGGTGGATTTTCCACCTTTTGCCACGAGTCTTGCCTTGTACTTCTCCACTTCGCCTTTGGCGTTTTTTCTTGGCCATGTATACCCACTTGACTCCAATAGCCTTTTGGCCTTTCGGAAGGGTTGTCAATTCCCACGTATCATTCTTTTCTATCGACTTTATCTCCTTCTCCATGGCTTGTCTTCATTTCTTTCTTTTCATGGCCTCTTCAAAAACTAAAGGATTACAGTGAGCATATAAACAAAGAAGAGGTATCTCGTCAAATACCTCGTAGAGCTCCTGCAAACTTCTTGACTTTGGTTCTCCTTCACTTGAACATAAAGGCGAGTCTTGGGTTGGAGTTGGAGTTGGACTTTCATGTTGTTCGACTTCTTAACCTGGTTCACCTGTCTCTTCTTCGTCAGATATAGGAAGAAAGTGATACCTTTCATTTTCCTCAATGCTCCAATCCCATGATCCTTCTTCTTCCAACTCCACCTCTCTACTCACTACCACTTTCCTTGTGACCGGATTATAAAACTTATAACCTTTTGATTGTTTGTTGTAGCCAACGAACACATGCTTTTCACTTCTATCATCAAGCTTGGATCGCCTTTAGCTCAGGAAGTGGACATACGCTATGCTCCCGAATATCCTTAGATGAGATACGGTAGGCTTCATCCCATTCCATGCTTCTTGTGGAGTCTTGTTATCTAAACTATTTGATGGACACTGGTTCAATAGATATATCGCACAATCAACTGCTTCGGACCATATTGAGAATGGTTCTATTCTTTCTCTCCACCACTCCATTTTGTTGTGGGGAGTAAGGAGCTATTAGAAATCTATAGATCCCATTATCCTCACAAAATTTGTTAAATTCATTTGATAAGAATTCTCCACCTCTATCTGGTCTCATGGATTTAATCTTTAAACTTTTTTTCTTTTTAACCATAGCTTTAAATTTCTTTAAAGCTTCAAAGGCTTGGGATTTTTCTTTTAGAAAATATACCAAAGTCTTTCTTGAATAGTCATTAGTAAAGAGCAGAAAGTAGAGATTCTTACCATGAGAGGTTGGAGTAATGGGACCACACAAATCCGTGTGAATTAGTTGTAGAGGCTCCTTAGCTCTTGATGTCGCTTCTTTTGGGAGCGAACTCCTAGCATGCTTCCCAAGAAGGCATCCTTCACACACATGATTGGGATGATCAATTTGATCTAATCCTTTCACCATTCCCTTTAAGGATAATAACTTTAAGTCACCAAAGTTTAAGTGCCCGTACCTCATGTACCAAAGCCACGAATGATCCTTAGGACAACTCTTTAAGCACTTAGCTTCATCATGTTGAATGTTCAAAATGAACATTTGGTTTTTAGTCATATGCACTTTTGCTATGAGCTTTCCCTCTTGATTTCTTATTGTAGCACTACGATATTTGAAATGAATATCGTAGTTTTTCTTTAATAGTTTTTCCATGCTTAAAATGTTACTTTTCATATTGGGCACATTATATACGTCCGAAATATATAGGTGACTTCCATCTTTAGCTCGGATAAGTATTTTACCTTTTCCTTTCACCAGTGCCTTTGATTCGTATCCAAAGGTGACATTACCTTTACTTTTCTCCATCTTTATGAACAAGTCTTCTTCACTCATCATATGGTTACTCGCGGTGAAATCTATATGACATGGTTCTATCCTCTCTTCTTGCTCGTCATGTCTCGCCATTAGCAAAGTAAGCTCATCTTCATCTTCTACCCCCACAAGATTAGCTTTTTCTTGCACTTGTCTTGAGCTAGTATAGTCATTGGCATAATGACCAAATTTGCGACAATTGTAACATTGTATTTGAGGCTTACCTCCTCTTTGAGATTGAAAGCCTCTCCTACGACCTCTTTTATATGGAGATCATTGGTTCTCATCTTCGTTGTTGACATCTTCTCTTCTTCTTCTTTAGAAACCACCACTGTAACATCCGGCAATTTTCAAAATTTTAAATGACTATTTTACCCTTTGACTTTTTGGGTCTAACTTGACTTTTTGACTTTTGACCTTTTATTGTCGCATAAAAACGATTACCACGTAACTGGTAAAATTTTTCGGAACATATTTTAATAATAAATCATATTTATTATTACATACATCGAGTACGAAATTATTTTTAAACTCATTTGACTTGAAAACGAGAAAAGATATATTTATTTTTAAGCTGACTTGTTAAAAACGACCCAGTAAACCACGTTTTCACAACTCGGACTCTAAAGCAATTTGAAGTAAAACGACATTTCGGACAACTTTTTAGTTTTGCCCGAGACCCGAAAACAAACAAAAAGTGACTAAAATACCCTCCCAAAATTTTAGAAACGTGAACGACGCGTATCGACACCAGAAATAATTAAATTTATATTTAATTATCACGTTTATTAAATAAAAATATTTAATAAATTATTTTTACATTTTAATCAAAAGCGTTACTTAAAAACGCGAATGTTCAAGATAAAGTTATATTTTACGGACAAAGCTTACTCGCGACACTCAATGGTACCAAATAAATGGTAATGATTTTAAATATATTTTATAAAAATATTTATAAAATGCATCAAGTAAATACTCATTTTCATAGGAAAAACAATTTGGAACGCAATGGCGCGAGTTTCGTATTTTAAATCACCCGTTAACTAGCTCGAAAGAGTCCCAAACCATTATTTATCAAAATTTACACTTTTGATCCATGTGGTAATATTTATAAAATCCACCCTCGACTTTCATGTGTCTTACACTTTGTTTTTTAATTTTTTGTGTATAAATAGAAAACATTTTAGGGTTTCATTTCATTTAGTTATAAAACCTAGCCCCCCCTCCTCTCAAGATCCGGCGCCGCCTCCGGCGGGTTTCCGGTCACCTGCGATCGACCACCACTTTCGTCCCCACCTCACCCCCATCACCGCCGCCATACCTCTACAACCAACACCATCTCCACTGCCTTCATCACTTCACGTCACCACCACCTGCTGCGTTTGCAGCCGCACCTCCACGACACCATCGTCACCTCTAACACCCCTGCCGCCACCAGATCCACCATCACCACGATATCACCATCATCACCACCTCAGCAACGCACCACTCCACCTCTCCACACAAACGTATGGTGCGTTTGGTTTTATTAAAACACCACAAAGGTGTGTTCGTTTTGGTGCTTTAGCAGCAGCCACTGAGGGTGGTTGTTTGCTGCGTATGACAGGCCCAAGAGGGGTGTGTGTTTATGGGTTTTATGGTTGTAAGGGTTTTTTTGGAATCTGGGTATTAAAACAGGATTAGGGTACATTTGGTTGGCTGCCATAAGGGTGCGTATGGTTTATTAGCAGGGTGCGTTTAGCTGTGGGTTTAGCACCAAGTGGTGTGTTTGGTTTAAGCAAAGTACAAAGGGTGCGTTGGGTTCCTCTCTGCACCAGCAGGGTGTGTTTGGTTTAGGTTATAACAGTCGTGGGTGTGTTTGGATCTGCATTTAAGTAGAATAAGGGTGCGTTTGGTTGCGACAAAAAACACATAAGGTCGTGTTTGGTTTGCTGTCTTTAGCGATAAGGGTGCGTTTGGTTCAGAGGCAGCCATAAGGGGCGTTTGGGTTATAAAAGAATTGACTAATAAATATAACAAAAGTTTTTATAAACATGAAATCTGATTAAATGGTGGTTTGGTGGTTAGTCATACATGATATTCATTATCTTTGTTTTGTGTTTCATAGTCTTGCGAGTGCGTTTGGGTTTGCGTATAAACAACCCATATAAGGTGTGTTTGGTTTTGCCTATTTTTAGTAATTAATTAGTCTAGTTAGATATATAATGAAAAATGCAGGTATTGCAACATATAGTGATTAAGGGAAAACAAATAGTTTGGTCAAAATGGGGAAACGTTACATAAACGAAAACGTCATGCCAAATTTTCTATAAATTCTATATTTAGTAAATGTTCATAATAATATCTATTATTTTAGAAACCCGATAACGGGGTGAAGTTATATGGTTTTTAAGACCGTTAAATTGTAATGGTACAATAAACCGGTGAATAAACAAAAACTATATATTTACAAACGAGATACTATTTAAAACCGTCAAACGAAATATTAATTTATAAAATATTATTTTTTAAATTCCCGACTATAAGATAAAATCATAACTTCTGTAAAAGCTTTACAAACATCGGTTGTTTAATTTATAACTTTAGGACGTATATCTACTTTTATGCAAGGACTTTTTATTAATTATATTGGTGTCGAATTATTCAGTTTCCTTTATTTTTGTCATCTTTCTTATATAATACTTGGAAAGTATTATATAATTAAACCATTTTAATCTAATTGTCATCTTTTAGATGTAACACATGTCTTGTACTAAATACGCTTCGAGTTATTCTTTTGGGTGTGCATCTTGTTACATAATTCACGACGTAAATTATACACTTGGTCATTTTTAATCATGTAATATATACGAATATGTTACATACTTTTTGTTTATATTTTAATTTATTTTATTTAACCATCTATCCAACCTATTACATCTCAAATCTATATCTTTTTATCAAGTGTCCACTTGAAGTACTCATTCATCGGAAAACCAAGTACATTATCTTAGGCTAGGGGGCATAGCTTTTAAGTAAACCGCAACTTCTTGGTCGAGCCGTTTCAGTTTCCGTTTCATCTTGTACTCAATGTGTACGTTCCCGCCAATCGTTCTTCATCATCGATGTGAGTTTATAGCCCCTCTTTTACTTGTTTTACAATTGCTTTACAAATCTCGGGGGAGAATACATGCTCAATACAACTTGTTTACATATTCATTGAAATATCGTTTACATAACTATTCTCAAACTGGTTTACATACTTGATTTGCATTCATTACAACCACAATTTCATCGGTTGATTACAAACTTGGTTTCATACTTTGTACAACATATCATTTGCATACACGTTTTCGAAATGGTTTACTTTCTCATTCGAACTAATTACTTGGATTTATATCACACCTATTTTCTATTATGGATTTAAGTACTAAAGCTATTTACGTTTATAATAGGTATTTTTATTGGACACAAGTGTTCTTCGGTTATCATCTCCTGTTTACATGTGCCTAAGTAACATAACCCACCATTGCCCATTATCATGAACTGTTAAATTCTGACCGAGGGTCCGGTTATGGTGCGCGGGTGTATAAATAGATATATTTTGGGTTCGACATCCCTATTAGGGTGAGTAGCCTATCACTAGTTTCGTCCGTGCTGAAACACGAATGCATAAATGTCGGAACAAATGGATGTTACGGGTCTTGAACATACACACGGGCCTTATTTGCATTAATTGCATACATAGTTGTCGGCCTTCAGAGTCTTGAGCTTAGCGCAACATTAGATATTATTTATGTGGTACTGTATCTGTTATAGTAGTCCCATACATTTTGGAAAATCTAACGATTTCACTGTCCGTACACAAACTTAGTTGCAAACATTACTAATTTTCTGTAACAATTTTTCGTATTATTGCGGCGAAGCAATAAACATGACTCTTTTGGTTCTACATGTACTCTTACTTTTTGGCGATTTATTATAAGGATTGGATATAATCATTCATACTTTAAAATCTTTGGATTCAACATCTTAAATTTTATAATTACAAAACTCTTTGAAATCACCAACTTTAATGTTGACACTTTTAAGCATTTTTTTCTCAAGTGAATTAGAGGCCTTGGCTTACTTGATGTGCACATGGAGTCTAAAAATTGACAAAGATTTCGTTTAAAGATTTCGTTTAGGGATTTATACCTTAATACAAATGGTCATAAAATTCTCGTTGGGTTAGTTTCAAGCTTTTCATTGTGATGCAATTATGGGACATATTGTTACATTATTTCAAGAAATCAACGAGATTACTTTTTCAAAACGACACATTTTAGAGGTCGTTCTATCTTGTATCTTATGCTCTTTGTATTTGAAGTAATGCCCCCGGACTCGATTTTTGCTGGACACATTTTTGGGGGTGTTACAGATTGGTTTCAGAGCCAAGGTTATTGTAAATTAGGTTGCATATTTTACCTAGGACTCATAACCGTTTTACTCAATTTTGGCTAACATCAAACATTTCCATAAAGTGAATTAACACTTCTTGACTTTGTGTTACTATAATTGTTGCAATTTGGGATTACCTGACAGACATATATTTATTTAATGATATGCTTACATCCCTTTAGGTTTTTCGTTCATTTACTTTATTATAAAAGTTGTTTCTTATATATACCAAAAACATCATGTTTTAGACATATGTGAGTTGCATAATGGTCTCAATTCGTCCCTCTGACAGTTTGTTTAATATAATTCAACTGGTCTCTAAGAATATTTTTTTGAACTTTCATAACTTATACTTTATTAGTATTACACGATCAACCGTCATAATTGTGTGTACTTAGGAATTATGTGTGTATCTAAGTATTACAAGTCTTGTATGGGAAGGAATGTATTATAAAGATTGATATGATAATTGCTATGTTAACAAAGCCCGTCACAGTTCTGTTTACATAGGATTATGTATGAATCTAAGTATTACAAGTCTTGTATGGGCGGGACTTGTAATAGGATGATTTATATGGTAATTGCTATGTTGACTGGTTCATCGAGACTTTGACCTTATTTACTCTAACTGAGTACTTATTAACTATCTTGAACTCTATGTCGATCTCGCCTGATTGTTTCACTCACCGTCTCCGAAGACGAGTTTTAAACACTCGTCCCATCTCTTTAGGACACTGCATCGTATATGTCATCTACCCCCTTGGAAGCTTTGTGTGTACGCTTGTTGCATCAGAAATTATTAAGTAGGATGATTTATAATCTCTTTATTTAAAAGGATTGGGATGCCTCTTCAGTTAAAATTAATAGGAATGGTTAATTCCCCGAACCATAAGTTTATCATTTCATTCATCTTACAGAAATGGGGAGCTTCTTTTTGTAAGTAATAAATTATAAATGAGTGGGCTTAATGGTAGCCAATATGACACGAGTATGAACATGAAATCGATAATCACCGAATTCGTTTAACAAAGGCCTTGAGACACAATCTGTCCTACCACTCAGCAGAATATTAGGAATCCCTGATATACATTAATATCATTTTTAAGTTATTACTTTTCGCCATTGCAAATCCTTGTAATCCTGAACTGTCCATGGAGCTAAACAGATCGAGTTCGATAATACGCCGCCTATCACTTTAGCTCTTACGCGAGGCTATCCCAATTGTTGTAACTCTATTATGGGGATATTATTTATCGATGTGGTCATCTCGCTCGGCATTCTCACCACCAATTGTTTTAGTTAATCGTGTTTTGGTGCTGTTGTTGGGTCCTGGTGCCGGTTCCCAACTTGTACAATTTTATCCAAGAGGTAATGCGCCCCACCTTAAAACATGAATTAAATCACCCTATCAACGAAAGAGTTTGTCGAACTATTCTTTTGGGTCACTTGTAGGAACAATTCGGTCATGTATCCTATTACTGCCAAGTAAGGTGGTCACTTAAATTCATTAGCCTTGCATTTAGTTAATCATCGACGTTATAGATATATGGTCTAGACTCTGTCCTTGAACAATTAAAAACTTTATATTGGCATACCAACGGGCGTTGGACTAACACACTTTTCCTTGACGCTGTCAATTAACAAGAGTTTCTTAATAACGCCTTTTTTATCAGTTATATGACCTAAAAAGTAATATTATTTTTTGAGTTACCTTTTGCAAAGATTAAATATTCCTGGTCAACTTAGCCATATTCTTTGGTATATGGAGAGGTGTTGAAACATTTAAATTTTGCTGAATAAAGTTATCAGCATTTTGTTTAGAACTGGTTTATTAAACCTTAAAATTTTACTTGGTCACGCAAACGGTTAACACAAATTTAATCTCGGGACGAGAGTTCTTTAAGGGGTAGGTAGTGTAACATCCGGCAATTTTTGAAATTTTAAATGACTATTTTACCTTTTGACTTTCTGGGTCTAACTTGACTTTTTGACTTTTGACCTTTTATTGTCGCATAAAAACGATTTACCGCGTAACTGGTAAAATTATTTTCGGAAAATATTTTAATAAATAAATTTATGTACTATTAAATACATCGAGTTACCATTTTATTTTTAAACATTTTTTGACTCGAAAGTGGAGAAAATATATAATATTATCTTAAGTGGACTTATCAAAATACGACCCGCTAATTCACGTTTTTCGATTCGGACCCTAAAGCTTTTGATGTAAAACCTAATTCACGAATTAACTTTTTAGTTTTCGTCCGTGTACCTACGAAAACAAGCAGGTTAATGACTAAAATAGCCTCGCAAAATTTTGAAACACCAGCGTACCGACCCGTGATTAATTAAATTATTAATTAATTATCACTTTTAATTAATAAAAATATTTAATTAATTAGTTTAAGTATTTTTATCCAATATCGTTTATTTAAAAACGCGAACGTCGAAATTAAAGTCTTCTTTTTTACGGAATAAGCTTAATCGCGGGGACACCCAATGGCTACCAAATTTAAATTAAAATAATATTGCATCATTGAATATATTTTATAAATAAATTTATAAAATACTAGTCGAGTGAATACTCATTTTTATAGGAAAAATGATTGGGAATACAAATGCACGAGCTGGTTCGTGTTTTATATTTCAAAACCCTTTACTGCATATATCAAGCCCCGAACCATTATTTACCTCAATAAGTTACACTTTTGGTCTGTGGTATTACTTTATAAATCCACAATAGGTTTCATGTGTATTCACTTTGTTTTTAAATTTTTGTGTATAAATAGAAAACATTTTAGGGTTTCACTTCATTTAGTTATAAAACCTAGCCCCCCTCCTCTCAAGATCCGGCGCCGCCTCCGGCGGGTTTCCGGTCACCTGCGATCGACCACCACTTTCGTCCCCACCTCACCACCATCACCGCCGCCACACCTCTACAACCAACACCATCGCCACTGCCTTCATCACTACTGTCACAAACACATGCCTGCGTTGCAGCCGCACCTCCACGAACACCATGTGTCAACCCCTCTTAAAAATTCACTCCAGCCACGCAACCTATCTTCACCTCTCCATAAAAACTTCATGGTGCGATTGGTTTTATTTAATAACACCACTTAACGGGTGTTCGTTTTGGTGCTTTAGCAGCAGCCACTGAGGGTGGTTGTTTGCTGCGTATGACAGGCCCAATAGGGGTGTATGTTTATGGGTTTTATGGTTGTAAAGGTTTGTTTAGAATCTGGGTATTAAAACAGGATTAGGGTACGTTTGGTTGGCTGCCATAAGGGTGCGTATGGTTTATTAGCAGGGTGCGTTTGGCTGTGGGTTTAGCACCAAGGGGTGTGTTTGTTTTAAACATTAGTCATAAGGGTGCGTTGGGTTCCTTCCTGCACCTGCAGGGTGTGTTTGGTTTAGGTTTTAACAGGAGTGGATGTGTTAGGATCTGCCATTTAAGTAGAATAAGGTGGTTTCGGTTGCGACTGAAAACATACAGGGCGTTGTTTGGGTTTGCTGTCTTTAGCGATAAGGGTGCGTTTGGTCCAGCGGCAGCCGTAAGGGGCGTTTGGGTTATAAAAGGATTGACTAATAAATATAATAAAAGTTTTTATAAATATGAAATCGGATTAAATGGTGGTTTGGTGGTTAGTTATACATGATATTCATTATCCTTGTTTTGTGTTTCATAGTCTTGCGAGTGCGTTTGGATTTGCGTATAAACAACCCATATAGGGTGTGTTTGGTTTTGCCTATTTTTAGTAATTTATTGTATTGTTAGGTATATAATGAAAAAACGCAGGTTTAGCAACATATATTGATGAAAGGGAAAAACATTAGTTTGGTTCAAAATGGGGAAAACGTTATTAAACGAAAAAGTCATGCAAATTTTTATAATTTATATATTTAGTCTATGTTCATACATAATATCTATTATTTTAGAAAACTCGATAACTGGGTGAAGTTTATGGTTTGTATAGACCATTAAATTGTTATGGTACAATATACAGGTGAATAAACAAACTATATATTACTAACGAGATTCTATTTAAATCCGTCATGGAAATGCATTTATTAATTTATAAATTCTTATTTTATAAATTCTCCGATTATAAGAATAAAATCAGACCTTCTGCGAAATGCTTTACAAATCGGTTGTTTTATTTATAAACTTTTAGGGAGTTTGTATACTGTATGCAAGGACTTTTTATTTATTATTATTGTGGTCGATTATTCCTTTTCCCTTATTTTTGTCCTCTTTCTAATCTTATTACGTGGAAAGTATTATATATTGAAACCCATTTTAATCTAATTGTCAATCTTTTAGATGTTAACAAATGTATTATTACTAAATCGCTTCGAGTTAATCTTTTGGGTAGTGTATCTAGTTACTTGATTCTCACGTGAATTATTCACTTGGTCATTTTTAATTTATGTAATATATTAGGATATATGTTACTACACTTTGTGTTATTATTTTAATTTTTTTTTTTTAACCAACCCACCAAACTATACATCTTCAAATTCTAAAATTTTGAATCATCGTGTCACTGTTGGGCCGGTACTCAGTCTATCGGAAAAACCAAGTACATCATCCTAGGCTAGTGGGTCTTAGCCGTTAAGATAAACCGGAAACTTCTTGGTCGCGAGGTTTCTGTTTCCGTTTATTGGTGAATAATGTGTACAATTTTCCAAGGCATATCGTTCTTCATCTTCGTATGGAGTTTATAGCCCCACTTTCACTTGTTTTACAATTACTTTAAAATCTCGAGGGGAGAATACATGCTCATTACAACTTGTTTACATATTGTTTGCAATTCTTTACATACTATTGTTACACACGTGAGTGTACTACTGATTTTGCAATTCTTTACAATACACAATTACATGTTGATTACACAAACTTGGTTTCATACTTTGTCACAGACTCTATTTGCATACTCGGTTATGAAATTGTTTACATACTCATTACGAACTCAAGACTTGATTTAGAGTCTCACTCTTTTTTACTTATGGAATTTAATGTATCTCACAAAGTTTTTTATGATTACATAGTCGAATTTTTAGTGGAAAAGTGTTTTCGTTTATCATACTCCCTGTTTTCATGTGCCTAAGTAACATAACCAACCTTCGCCCATTATATGAAACTGTTATAATTCCTTGACCGGAGGACCGGTTGAGGGAGCGCGAGTGTATAAATAGATCTATTTGGGATTGACATCCCCTGGCGGTGAGAAGCATTTTTTGTTTCGACGTTACTGTAACACGCATGCATACAGTCGGAAACATATTTGGATGTTACGGGTTTAACATCCACACGGACCTTAGTTGCATTAATTTGCATTCCATAGATGTCGAGCTTTTGTGTCATGGCTTAGCGCAACAAGTAGATCATTATTTATGTGGTACTGTTTCTTTATATAGTAGACCCATACATTTTGGAAAATCAACGATTTCACTGTACTTACACTTATTGAAACATTACTATTTCTAAACACTTTTCATTATATTCGGCGAAGACAATAAACCTAGACTCTTTTGGTGCTTACATTTACTTTACATATTTTTTGGCAGATTATTATTAGGATTTTCTTGCTGTATCGGCTGATCCGGCTTTGATCTTTGGATGTTTCTTCACTCTTGACTTGTCTTTTCCCGTTTCTTGTCGGTTTTTGACTGGTTTTGCTTCTTTTTGTCCTTTTTATCCTTTCCTGCACAATTAGACACAAAAGCACACTTTTTCTATTCTTTTGGCATTTTCTTGGCTTTTATTTGGCAAAATCCCGGGTAATTTAATATATAATTAAGCAATTATCATCCACGCTTAGCATCTAACTTATATTCAACTCTATCATTTTTCGTTCTTTGCAAAATTTTAAAGTTTAGCAAACGCTTAGTCTAAAAAGCTAAGGAGAAAGCTATAATGCATAACTCGATCAAGTCAAAAGCTACCTAGTTCTACGGGCCTACTTATTACAAACATTTCTATATTTTTATATTTTTAATATTTTTTAAAGCTAATAAAACAATAAAAAATTTAAAATTTTGGTCAAAACGGGGTTGCGAAGGACACAGACCGGCAACAGGTATGATCAAATTTCGATAGAAATCCCACCCACACTTAGAATGGAACATTGGCCTCAATGTTCAAAAATATCAGGTTTTCCCCCCACACTTACGAACGAAAAAGGCAAATGCAAAAAACTCCAAGTGTGAAAGGGGAAACAAATATATATACATGATCAGGATTGAGGATTCCAAAATAAGCAGAAGATAGAAGACCGGGCGATTAGAGGATTGAAAACAAGCACGGGTCTTCACGATCTTAAGGAATCCTGCAAAAATGGCACCACACACCAAAGAAAGAAGCACGCCTCCACACTTAGGCTATAAAATCACACACTCATTTATAATAAGAAAATAGAAAGAAGAAAAGACACGGGTTGCCTCTCGAGAAGCGCTTGTATTTGTGCGAGTCTCTAGCTTGACTCTCCTCGAATTTCTTTGTCCTTGGGGTGAAAACTGACCGAAGATTCGGTCATCAATGAAATTTCACTTAAAATATGACATTTATCGATCAAGAAATTATTAATCAGAAGATGTGGAGATTTTCTCGTGAAAGAGAAAACTCCATCTATAATGAGAATTCTGGGATCGAAAACCTTGTCTTCATTTTCGGAGGGAAATGAAAGAAAAGTGTCGATCCCAGAAGGATCAGTCAGGAGAAGATAATCAGTGACAAATGAGAAAGTAGAAAAATCGTTCAGTGGAAAAAATTGAAATCTCTTAGATTAGACTCTTTTGATAATGAATATTCCGGGATCGAAAACTATGTCTTTATTTCCAGAGGAGAATGAGACTAAAAGATCATTCTCAGAAAATTCTTTAGAAAAAGTGGAGTCACAATCGGATAGGAGGAGAGGAAAATTATTAAGCTCAGGACTCGTAAGTTTCTTGGTTGAATCTTTAGATATATTTTCTTCAAAAAGTATAGTCAACTCTCTTAGGTCAGGCTCAATATCGAAGTAAAAACAATCATACTCTGGTATTCAGGAAGAGTAAAATAAAAATGAGTAGTGGTACTACCACTACTCTTTTCTTCAATATGATCGTCATCAAAATAGAATGTATCATAATCCGGAAGAGAAAAATCGGAACGAGTAGTGGTACTGCCACTACTCTTCTCTTCGATATCAAAACAAAATGTTTCATAATCAGGTGAAGAATCATTAAAAT
>BQNB010080817.1:5397-29817 GCA_026074375.1 Tanacetum coccineum
AAGATGACGTTATCATAGGAAGAGGGATTAGAAAACATGGTCTTTATGTAATGAAAATTGGTAACTCACCTAAGGACAACCTTTGTCTAACTTCAATAGATGATACTTCGAACCTATGGCATCGAAGATTGAGTCACGCCAATATACGACTTATACAATCGCTATCATCTAAATAACTTGTTAGAAATTTACCAAAACTAAAATATGAAGATCATTTTTGTGACTCTTGCAACATAGGAAAACAAGTTCACGCCAACCATAAGGCTAAAAACATGGTTTCAACTACTAAGTGTCAAGAACTTTTACATATGGACTTGTTTGGTCCATCGGCCGTCCAAAGTTATGGAGAAAACTGTTGGGACTTAAAAAAAACTTCAGGGATTCTTAGAGTTACTACTGCTCAGGTACATAATGGAACTTATGCTAAGTAGTTAGTACTGGTAGTATAAAGTTACCACTGCTAGTTACTACCGTTAGTATAATTAAGTACTGATAGCATAAAGTTACTACTGTTAGTTGAAGTTAACACTGCTCAAAGTTGAAGACTGAAATATAAGCTAAGTAGTTAGTGCTGCCAGTAGTAATGTTAAGACTGCTAGTACTAATGTTACTACTGCTTATGTTTATTAGTGCTGTTGGTACAAAAAGTTTATGCTGCTGGATTACAACTGCTTGAAGACTTACTACTGTCAAGAGGATAAAGACGGTTTAAAGAGATAATGATTGTTTGTAGAACAAGAATACTTGTGAAGATAAGTATTGAGATATTTTTGTACAAGATATGTATAAAGTATTTGTTTAAGAGATTGCGTTTATGTTTAGAAAAGATTATGATATCTAAGGAATGTATTATAAGCCGACTAGGACTCCTTGGTCTATAAAAGGAGGCTCTAGGGCATTAGTTAAGATATAAGTTTATGAGTTTTCATAGTTGTCAAGTCGGGTCAGTTCAGAAATCAAGACAACACTAGGAAGCAAGGAAACAATGAAGACACATCTTCAAAGGCAATGTTGGCTATAGATGGTGTAGGTTTTGATTGGAGTGACATGACAGAAGAACAGGTTCAGACAAACATAGCTTTAATGGCATTTTCAGACTCTGAGGTATACACTGATAAAACTTGCTCTAAAACTTGTCTAAAAAACTATGAAACTCTTAAGAAACAATGTGATGATTTGATTGTTAAGCTTAATCAAACTGAATTTATAGCAGCTACTTATAAAAGAGGTTTAGCAACAGTAGAAGAACAACTTATCACATATAGAAAGAATAAGGTTCTTTTTAGTGAAAAAGTTGCAGTTCTTAAAAGAGAAGTAGCTTGTAAAGACTATGAAATAAATGTGCTTAAAAGTGAGTTTGAAAAAGTTAAGAAAGAAAAAGAGGGCATTGAATTTAAAATTGAGAAATTTGATAAGGCCTCAAAAGACTTAGATCAGTTGTTAGGAAGTCAGATAACTGACAAAGTCAAAAACGATTTGGGGTTATAGTGTAGTTCTCCACCTTCCTTTAATCTATAATAGACCTAAAAAGCTTGATCTGTCTTATTCCTGGTCTTGATGAATTCAAAGAGCCTGAATTCAAAGGTTATGGTCCTGAGAATAGTAAGCAAGAGTCTAATGTTGTTTGTGATAAAAAATCAGATAATTCTAAGGAAAATTCTGATGAGTCTTTGGTACTTGGAGATTACTCCAAACCTAGCCACGAAGGCTACAGGAATACCATTGAGCTCCCCGTAGGGAACAATGTGGTACCTCTTTGATCCGACACCATCCGATTGGTGCACAACTGATGCTCATTCCATGGACTTTGGTCCAAGGATCCAAACCAACACTTCAAGGATTTCTTAAAACTTGTGGACTCACTTGACCTTGACGGTGAAAATAGGGAAAGAACGCGCCTGCATTTATTTTAATTTTCCCTTAGCGATCAAGATAGCAACTGGCTTGAACGTCTTCAGCATGATCCATCACCACATGGGAGGATCTTACTACTCGTTTCCTTGCTCAATTCTTTCCACCGGGAAGGACTGTAAAACTCCGCAACGATATCATGATGTTCCAACAACATCAAGGAGAATATCTCTCAGAAGCATGGACTCATTTTAAGGACTTACTCTAAAAATTCCCTCATCATGGCATCGATCTTTAGCTCTAAGTCCAAATCTTTTATGATCATGTCAATCCCGTCACAAGACGAACCATTAACCAATCGACCGGTGGCAAACTTCGTGACAGAAACACTGAAGAATCATGGGCATTATTAGAGGACCTCGCCCTTTATGATAACGAAAGTTGAAACGACCTAAGGGATTTCGCTAAGCCAGTCAAGGCAATCTATTTGCCTTAAGATGTCCCGAGTACATCCGATCGCTGCCCCATCGAGCTCGAAAATCAAGTTCAACGCTTGATGGAAGCTCATCTTGCTCCGATGCAACCTACTCAAGTGAATAAAATCACTTCCTCATGTGAGATCTGTAGTGGTCCTCATGACACTCAGAACTGCATGGAAAATCCCGAATAAGCCTTTGTTGAATATGCATCCCCGCGTACCGATGAAGCGGAGTAAGTGGTACACTTTCAAACCCGAGCAAAACAATCTTGGTGACACCTATAATCCGTCATGGAAAAGTCACCCAAACCTTAGGTGGAGACAACCCTAAAATTCCCAAAATAATCTTTCAAACCCACCTAACCAGTTCTAACCCAACGGTTCGATCCCGAACCGTTCCTTCAACAACAATCCTCAAAACTATAACAGTCAATCAAATCTCAAAGGATTGATGTCTAACTTCATGGCATCTCAAGACGCTAGATTGTCCAAGTTTGAAGCTGATTTCAAATAACAGCAAACCGAGATGACCAACAAAATTGACACAATGTTGAAAGCCATCACCGAACGAATAGTGGGAGCACTACCTAGCGGCATGTTTAAGAACCCCAAACTGAACGTTAACTCCACAACTTCAGTTTTGTCTGCTCGTTCTTACCCAACTGAAGACCCACAATGCTCAACCAATATCCATGGTTCGATCAACACCATCACGATACATCTTAAGCAACAAAGCAACTCCCATGATAGCAAGGCTGAGGAAGAAGAGCGAGAAAAAGAGGGCGACCCCGAAGACACCGACACTATTGCAAATAATGAAGAACAAAGAGATACACCACAACTGGAGCTGAAAGACACAACTACTGTTGATAATTTAGGGTTTAACAGGGTTGATGAGGGAATTGAATGGTTAGATGTTGAAGAGCCTCTAGATTTAGTTGACATAAGTGAGGAATTGGTTTATGAATCCTTGATTAAAGACATGCCTAAATGCTCACTTAATTATGACTTTAGGATCAAAACGGGTGACCCGAGAAACCTTAAAATACCCTGCATGATAGGTCATAAATTCACGGCCAACGCATACATTGATATTGACCTACCCATGAACATCATGTCCTTGGCTTATAATAACACCATTAGAAAGAATGGATATGAGTATATGGGACGAAATTTTGTAGGATTAGGAAAGGATATGGACGTATTTGTTGGAAATATGAGCTACGTCATAGATTTCACCATTATGGAGAATATTGAGACTAATATTGATCCTAGTTTGTCAAATGTAGTATTTGGACGGCCCTTCGTTGAGATCGCCTATCTAGCTATAAATAGGAAATACGGGTTAATGACTTACACGGATGGAACTAAAGAGATTACCTTTAAAATGCCATATAAGGACCCAGAGAGGAGCGAATTTTCTAGCGAGGGTCATGACTTATTATCATCTAGGGTAATACTCAGTGAGGATGACTATTATAGAGGATGTAGGAAGCCATCCGACTTAGAAGATGGGTTTTATAGAGACACCATTAAGCTTGGACCCGAATATGTAACTGGAATGGATGATGAAGGAGAAGTCACGTAAGGACGTGTGACTTCGAGTCTAGCTGCAAGACTCATAAATAAAGAAAAGCGCTTTTTGAGAGGCAACCCAATATTTACTTTTCCGCATTTAGGAGTGTCTTGTGTTTTATTCTTTATTGTTTGTTTTATAATGTTTGAATCATTTTGTAATCATGCTTTGTTTTGTTTATAACTTCGTCTTATTTACAATTAAAGGTATTTTGCAACAAAATAAGTGTAGGGGGATATATTCGATTTATAAGAACCAAATTTAAACATTTAAAATAAATTAATTCGCGTCAGTTTCGAGTCATATGATTGTAATGATTAATTCCGGGTTTTTTATGCAGCGCTTTCTACAGAAATAACTAATAAAATTGCGTACAGGACATTTCTCATTAAAAACGAAGAAGAAATCTCCACAGTGCCTAGAGACGGCGTCGGGATTAAAACCCGATGACGTCGCGTCTCCAGCAATATGAAGATTCGAAAATTTTCAAGTATTTTTGAAAAATAAAATGTGCAATATTTAAAATTTGTAATTCTTTTATAAACTTGCATAAACCTATGATTACATCATTACTCTCATCCTATCTTTACTGCTTTCATAGAGTCAAAATCCTAAATTCTCGTTGTATATATATATCTATCCTGTCGATTTTATGCTTGGTGTAGTTGTCTTTGTCTTTGATTACAGGTTATATTTGATAAGAAGAAGCTTAGAAGTTCTTAGGAAGTTTCATTGGATGATTATTGGAGGACGATTTAACCAGTTATGTCATGTTTCTTCTCCATTATTGAGCAAACCAGGGGAGTACTAGTTTCTTTTACTTGTTTTCTTTTCCCTTTATTCGTTTTTATGGGTACTTCTCTAGAACATTAGGGACAATGTTCAACTTAAGTGTAGGGGGAAATAAGCCTTAGAAACTATTCCTTGAATTGCCATTTGCTTGTTCCTTAAAATGATGGGTAATAGATCGAAACATAGCATAAAAAGGTAATTTTGACCAAAATTTAAATTTTTTATGACACATACCGACGAAAACCGAGTATTAATAGCGTCTCATGGATAGGAATGTGTATGACTAGCACAAAAACCCTTAGAATTCCACCCCAAAAATGTGAGGTTCGCCTTTAGATCTTTAGGAATTTGGATATCCATTATCAAGATAATTTATACCTTTAGCTTTCTCGAGTTAAGGTTCGAATGCAGTCATATGTGTCTATTCCGTCGTTACGGATGCGTACGTATGGTCTTTGTTGCCTTTTCTGGAGCATTGGTATCGGTATTAAATTATATGAGTGTACCGGTAGTATATTAAATTCTAGAACTTGTTTTTGTGATGCATCCTGAGAACGCATAGTAAGTGTTAGGATTTGCTAGATAAGAGGCACTAGAATTAACCTATGTTTTAAACCTATAATTGTTATGATGGTCACACCGATCATATAACTATCCCACACCCTTGCCATGCACTTATTTTTAGTGCAAGATACCCCTAGTACAACCCTCCGAGCCTATCCTTTTCATGGTTCTCATAATTTTCGGGTTAGGCCAGACTATTAATGAAGAGCATTGTTAACCCTTAAACCAATCGTTACACCCAAATCACCTTAGCCTACCTTGTATGTACTCGCTTTTAGTACATTATTGTTTTAACCCAAGTTAATTATTGAGTACACGGTTGCTAAGTCCTTATCCTTGTAAATATTATTTTGGGACGATTGGGATTCATGGTAGTATTCATCTTATAAAGAATTGGGGAAGAAGTAATGTATTACCTCTAATAGAGCTTAATAAGCTCCATGTTATTTTAATCCAACTCAACTCAGGTAAATAGTTAGATTGTAAATATCTAGTATGTAAAAGTTCAAGTGTAGGGGTGCATCTATAAACCCCCATGTTGTATTATATGTTTAAGCAATGGCATGGCAAAAGTGTACAAAAAAAATTATATATAAAAAAGGGTAAAAAATGTACAGGCTGCCATTTGATTATGTTTATATTAGAGTCAAGAAAAGAAAAAGAAATAAATTAGTGTAGAGTTTTGTAGAGTTTGTATATTTTGTGCGAATCCTTGGCTTAGCAACCAAACTAACATGTATTCTTATAAATAATTAGCTAACCCTTTCACTCCAAATTTACCCAAAAGTCACTCCCTAAATGTATCCCATCCATTTTCGTTTCCGTTAATGTTATCTTACACCTAAACCCTATAACCCTTTAAAAAACCTCTTTGATAGTAATGAATAATGTTGGATTTTAGAAGACTTTACAACTTACTGCTGCAGGTTTAACATTGGTGTTGCTAGTGAAGATTTAGTGCTGCTGAGAAAGATGAAGAAACAGACCAAGTCTTTAGTACTGTTAGAGTATAGTTAGTACTGCCAGTACATTGTTAGTACTTCTAGTATAGTTAGTATTGTTAGTAGTAAGTTAGTGCTGCTAGCATATAATAGTTAGTGTTGTTAGAAGATATGCACGAGTTAAATTAGGAATAGATATGAATTATCTCCTCACACGTTTTGTAAGCGTATTAGGGTTTTCCTTGGTGTATAAAAGGAACCCTAGGCATAGTTAGAATACATAGATCAATAGAGATCAATTACCAATCATAGCTTGCAACCTAGTACGATTCAAGTAATAATACAAATGTTGAGTTTGATAAAAGATCTTTTGTGTTTTCTTAATACTATTCTTCTTAGCATTGTTGATTTGTTTCCGCTTAATCAATAGTGTTCAATCAGTGTTTCATTATTGTTGCTTTGGATTTATCTAAAGTAACAAACCCTTTGAAAGCTAAAAGTTTAAGATTTATTCAGTAAGGGATCCAACAAGTGGTATCAGAGCTTGTGTGGAAACTCTGAATAAGAAGAACTCCATTATTTGAAGCAGATTTACAATCAAACCAGTAAGATGACAGAACAAGACTCTCCTCCACTAACTATAACAGCAATGAAAATCCCAATCATCAAGAAGGGAGAATATGATATTTGGAGCATGAGAATGCGACAATATATCTGCCACACAGATCATAACCTATGGGATATAATTGTCGATGGAGATCTCCAAGAAGAGGCTGCACCAGCAGGAGAACAATCTAGTCCTCCTGCTCCTAAGACTGCCAAACAACTGACTGCCAAAAGGAATCAGGAAAGAGTTAAGAGCATCTTGCTGTTAGCAATACCTGATGAATATCTCCTTAAGTTTCATAATGTTCCAGATGCTAAATCTCTCTGGGCTGCAATCAAATCAAGGTTTGGAGGAAATGATGAATCCAAAAAGATGCAAAGGAATGTTTTATAACATTAGTTTGAAAACTTTACCACTACACCAAATGAAAGTCTGGATAAGGCTTATGATAGGTTCCAAAAACTCATAAGTCAATTGGAGGTTCATGCTGCTCCAGTATCAAAGGAAGATATCAATCAAAAGTTTCTAAGAAGTCTTCCTCCTTCATGGAGTCAAATTGCTTTAATCATGAGAAATAAGCCAGACATAGACCAGACTGATATTGATGATCTCTACAACAACCTTAGGGTCTATGAAGATGAGATGAAAAGGTCTTCAAGTTCCACATCTAATTCTCAGAACTTGGCTTTTCTTTCTTCTGAGAATACAAGCAGCACTAATGAAGTTAGTACTGCCAGTGGAAATTTTGGAGTTAATACTGCTGGAGGAACTAGTTCAACAAGTCAAGGTTCATCTACTCCAGGTGCTGATGAAGTAGTATGCTCTTTCTTTGCACAACAGACAACGAGTCCTCCACTTGATAATGAGGATTTGCAGCAGATTGATCAAGATGACTTGGAAGAATTGGATATTAGATGGCAAGTAGCCATGGATGACTATTAGGGTGCAGAGATTCATTCAGAAGATAGGAAGGAACTTGGATTTCAAAGGAAAACAACCTGTTACCTTTGATAAGTCAAAAGTTAAATGCTACAACTGTCACAGGAAAGGGCACTTTGCTAAGGAATGCAAATCAGGAAGGAACTAAGGGAAAAGATCTTATGGTGATAATGGCAAGAGGAATGCAACAACAAATGACATCATCCACAAGCACTAGTAGCACAAGATGGTCTGATGAGGCTAATGACGGAGCAATGATTTTGATGAACCCAATTATTATGCTTTAATGGCCATTTCCACCTCAAGCTCATCAGTGTCTTCTGACAACGAGGTACACACTGTTCTAAACAATGTCCCTTGAATCTTTAAAAACTCTCAAAAGAACTTTGATAGTGAAAGAGAAATAAAACATAGCAGAGCTAAACTAGAAATTCAGGGTTATGAGTTAGCCTTAGAATCCCTGGAATCTAGAATTCTTGGACATGAAAAGAATGAACTGGCTTGGGGTGAAAAATATGAGTTTCAAAACTATGAGCTTAAGTGTATAAGATATAAAAATCAACAACCTAAAAATGTAACTAGAAAAAGTTGTTAAGGAAAGAGATGAGGTTGTAACGTTAAGATAGATAAAAGGCAGAATCATCCAAAGGTCTTAATAAAATACTCAACAGTCAAATGATGCTAAGATAAAAATGTTTAGGAATATGGGCACATACAATTGAGATGAAATGAGAAACAAATCTAAAACGATAGTGGGGGGGGGAATTAGTATGAGTGTTTTTGAGGTCAGATCAAGTGATGAAAAGATCACACCAGCAAATGATAGTTTCTTCAAAGCAGATGGGTATCATGCTGCTCCCCCTCCTATAACAAGGAACTTACTAACCCCTAGAGCTGACATATCATTTGCAGGTTTAAATGATATGCTATTAGAAAATAAAATCATTGAGTCAAAACTGATACTACTAAATCTAAAACTATTTGAACTGTAGGTAAACAAATGAAAGTAAACATAAGAAAAACCGTAAGTCTGTCCATGAATCAGTTGTGTCTAAACCAAAAATTAACAGAGACAAAGTCATCATTAAGGATTGGAAATCAGATGATGAGGATGATGTGTCTTCTGTAAAAACAGTTAGTCTTGTTAAGACTAATGAGACTCAAACAGTTAGAAATCGAGTTGATAAAATTGACAAATTTCCTCAAAAAGAAAGGAATGGATTTAAGAAAAATAAAAGTCTGCATTTGTCGTAAAGGTACTGAACCATTAATCAATAGATTGTGATTTTTTATGACAAAAAGAGTCCAAAACCTAAGCTGAAAACTGTGGGCAATACTGGTCAAAGGGTGATCAAACCAGTATGAGATAATGCTAATAGGGTTAATCAACAAAAATTTTCAAATAAATTGAAATACCCTCAAGCAAGGACTTTTGTCCCATCAGGAGTACTAACCAGGACAGGTTTGGTTAATCCTGTTAGGCCAAATGGGAAAAGAGCAGTACATACTGTTAGTAAGCTAAGCCTATTAGTTCTGGCTAGGCCCTATTATACTAGCAAGATCTTGTTTTTGATTAGTGCATGCTAGGCCCATTTGACCTCAAAAAAAAGCACAAACTGTAGTGCATTAAACCAATTTACCCAAGAATGGGACAATGTAAGACCAAGCGCCTCAAGTCCCCAAACAAGAAGGTCTTACAACACAAAACCAGCTTTAGACCCAAAAGACTTAAAACAAGAAGTTAAAACTTCTGGGTTAAAAATATGAACTACTGCTGGGACAAAGACCAGTAGTTTAATACTGGTAAGGGTAAGATGGATAATGACCTTAAGAAGTCAAGGTGGGTTTGGAGGCCCAAGGGAAATTACATGGATCATGGGTCCAAAGAAAAAGGATCTTTCATACTCAAAAAGTTTGAGTATGTTGACCCAAAAGGGATATCCAAGTCTGTGATGACTTGGGTCCCTAAGAGATACTAATTTCTCTTACTTATTGTGCAAGGCAATCCAGAAAGCATTCTACAAGATCATGCAGTGGCAGAGAGTGGTTGCTCTAGCCATATGACTGGCAACAAAGCTTATCTTTCAAACAATAAAGATTACAATGGAGGCTTTGTGGCTTTTGGAAGTGATCCTAAAGGAGGTAAAATAACAGGTAAAGGTAAAATCAGAACTGCTAATTTAGACTTTGATGATGTCTATTTTGTAGATGAACTTAAGTTTAACCTTTTCTCTGTCTCACAAATGTGTGACAAGAAAAACAGTGTCCTCTTTACTGACACTGAATGCCTTATCATGTCTCCTAGCTTTAAGCTTCTTGATGAAAGTCAAGTTGTTCTTAGAGCTCCTAGACAGAATAGAGTGTACAATTTGGATTTAAAGAACATTGTTCCTTCTGGAGGTATAACTTGTTTATATGCAAATGCAACAACAGATGAGTCTAAATTGTGGCACATGAGATTAGGTCATGTGAATTTCAAAAATATAAACAAACTTGTTAAGGGACACCTAGTTAGAGGCCTACCTTCCAAAGTTTTTGTGAATGACCACACTTGTGTTGCCTGCAAGAAGGGTAAGCAACATAAGGCCTCCTGTAAGGCCAAGTTAGAAAGAACCATCAGAAAGCCCTTAGAATTACTTCATATGGACTTATTTGGACCTGTCTTAGTAGAAAGTATTAATAAGAAAAAGTACTGTTTGGTTATAAGTGATGCATTTACTGCAGATTTTAGTTTGGGTATTTTTCCTTAGCAACTAAGGATGAAACAAATGATATCTTTATAAATTTTCTCACAGGTGCTTAGAAAACCAATTGAACCATAAAGTTTAAAATCATTATAAGTGATCATGTACAGAATTTAATAACCAATGCTAGAATGAATGCTTGTGCTAAGAAGGGATAAAAAAGGAGTTATAAGTATGGCTTGACATCCACACAAAATTGTGTTCAGAAAGGAAAAAATAGGACCCTAATTGAGCTGCTAGAACTATGCTAGTAGACTCACTTTTACCCATCCCATTTTGGGCAGAGGCAGTAAACACTGCTTGCTATGTACTGAATAGGGTATAGTAGTTGACCAAACCGTCAAAATAGAGACACCTATGAACTATTTAATAGGTATACACTAGTATTAGTTTTATGAGACTGTTTGGGAGCCCTTGACCTTTTGAACACCTTAGATCCCTTGGGCAAATTGATAGGAAATCAGATGAAGGATATTTTGCTTGATACACTAACCATCTAGTAAGGCTTTAGAGTATTCCATCAAAAGAACCAAAAAATAGTAAAGAGAACAAATACACATTGATTTCCTTGAAGATCAACCTAATGTTGCAGGAAGTGGTCCTGATTGGATTTGATCTTGATTTTCTAACAAATACAATGAACTATATTCCTGTTAGTGTAGAAAATCAAGTTAATGTGGATGCAGGTACACAAGAACTTTATGTTGCAGGTTTATCAGAAAAAGATAAGGAACCTACTCAGGAATACATACTGCTTCCACTACACCCTCAAGGCAAGGATTTCAGTAGAAGATGTTGTTCAAGCTGCACAAGAAAAACTTCTGAAAATTCTACCTAGAAGACAATGATGTACATGATTAAAAGATGTTGCTGAAACAGAAGAACAACATACGTTGACAGAAGCTGAACAAGCCTTGAAAGATGATCTTGAGAGGATGATTGCTTAAGAAATTGCTGCTAAAGCTATATATGATGCTACAAGACAAGCCTTTGAAGAAGAAAAGAAGAAGGCAGCTTAGACTACCAGTATTAACAAACTTAATACTGGTAGGCCATCTGTTAGTACTTATAATTCACCATTGGTTAGTACTGCTAACACACCATATGCTAGTGTTGCTAGTACTCCCACTGGTGCAAATACTAGTGGATCATCAATTTTGTTTATCTTGGAGGATAAATACCTATTGTGCATCACTCTCCCAAGCTGATTTACCCATTGATCCTAAGATGTCTGACTTAGAAGAAGATTCTAATTGTATTTCTAAATGATGCATATTCAGTGGAGCCTAGATGAAGAAGATGGGTGCAGAGGCTGATTTCAATAATATGGATAACACCATTGATGTCAGTCCTATTCTCACACTTAGAGTTCATAAGGATCACCCTAAAGGTCAAATTCTAGGAGATCCTAAATCAACAGTTCAAACAAGATAAAAGATCCAAAAGGCTTCTTTAGTACAACAAGCTTTGGTAAGCTACATCTATAATCAGAACAGAACAACTCATAAAGACCATCAGAACTGTTTGTTAGCATGTTTTCTCTCCCAAGAAGAACCTAAGATGATATCACAAGCCTTAGAAGATGAAAGCTAGGTTGAAGCAATACAAGAAGAATTGCTCTAGTTCAAATTACAAAAGGTTTAGATACTTGTTGATTTGCCATTTGGGAAAAAGGCAATTGGTAACAAATTTGAGTCCTTCCAGGAATATAAGGGATGAGAGGAAGTATTGTTATGAAAAATAAAGCAAGGCTTTGTAGCACAAGGTTTTTAGAAAAGAGGAAGTGTATAGACTATGAAGAAGTTTTTGCACTGTTGCGAGGAATTGAGGCCAATCAGGTTGTTTTTAGCTTTTGCACATTCATGGGATTTCCTGCTACCAAATGGATGTTAAAAGTGCATTTCCTTTATGCATATTGAAGAGGAGGTACTATTGTTCATCAACCTCCAGGATTTTTTGACACTGCTCATCCAAACAAAGTTTATAAGGTGATTAAAGCTCTTTATGGTCTACATCAAGCTCCTAGAGCTTGGTATGAGACACTTTCTTCCTTCCTGCTAAAAATGGTTTTAGGAGTGGTACAATAGACAAAACATTGTTTATCAAGAAGAACAAGAGTGACATTATGTTAATCCAAGTGTATGTGGATGACATCATTTTTGGCTCTACAATGCAGTCTATGTGTACTGAGTTTGAAGATTGTATGCACAAAAGATTACAGGTGAGCTCCATGGGTGAGCTCACATTCTTTTTGAGATTACAGGTGAAACAATAACCTGATGGAATCTTTATTAGTCAAGACAAGTATGTAGCTGACATCCTTAAGAAGTTTGATTTTTGTTCCATCAAAACAGTTACTACTCCTATTGCGTCAAATAAGCCCCTGGTCAAAGATGAAGATGGTGTAGATGTAGATGTGTATGTCTACAGGTCTATGATTGGTTCCCTGATGTATGTGACTACATCAAGGCCAGACATCATGTTTGATGTCTGTTCCTGTGCTAGGTTTCAAGTCACTCCAAAAACTTTACACTTAAATGCAGTAAAAAGGATTTTTAGGTACCTCAAACATCAACCCAAACTAGGGTTATGGTATCCTAGGGATTCTCCTTTTGAACTAGAAGCTTTCTCAGACAGTGATTATGAAGGCGCCAGCCTTGACAGGAAATCAACAACAGGTGGTTATCAATTTCTTGGTAGAAGACTGATATCTTGGCAATGTAAGAAGCAGACGATTGTGGAAAATTCTACTACTGAGGCAGAATATGTTGCAGCTACTAACTATTGTAGGCAAGTACTATGGATACAGAATCAGATGATGGATTATGTCTTTAATTTCATAAACACCAAAATCTATATTGACAATAAGAGTAGCATATGTATAGTCAAGAATCCTGTCTATCACTTGAGGACCAAGCACATTGAGATTCGACATCACTTCATAAGGGATTGCTATGAGAAAAGATTGATAGATGTTATCAAGATTCACACTAATGCTAATGTTGCAGACCTTCTCACCAAAGGATTTGATGTCACATGCAGACCTTCTCACCAAAGGATTTGATGTCACAAGATTTAATTTTTTGGTGGTTAACATTGGAATGATCAATATATAGCTGCATTAGTTCAGGGGAGGCAAGTCAGCAAATTACTTTGTTATACAGTTTGTGAAATATTTTAGTTAGCAGATAGATTTTAGATGAGATGATGCTTTGGGATTCATTCTATTCATTGAAATGAAGATTAAGGGCTACATATGGTGTTGAGTTAGTTAGTGCTGCCAGTTTGGTTAATATTGTCAGGCCAACATTTAGTACTGCTAGGCTTAGTTTGTGCTGCTCAAAAGTACTTCACGATGGAAATGCTGTTTGGATTGGGTAAAAAGCTGCTGCTTGGATTGGTATTGGAGGCTATAAATGGTAGCTAACAAATTTGATGTTGCCAGGCAAATTTGGTGCTGTTAGGCAAATTTGATGCTGCCAAGCAAATTTGATGCTGCCAAGCAAATTTGGTGCTGTCAGGCAAATTTGATGCTGCCAAGCAAATTTGGTGCTGCCAGGCAAATTTGGTGCTGCCAGGCAAAAGTTTGTGCTGTTTGTTACCATTACTACTGTTAGAGAGCATAACAGATTTTCCTTAATTAAATATAACCGTTGAGATATTTAAGCCAACAAGTTGCTTATAGGGGTCTATAGATTGAAAATTCTTGATCCTTCCTTCTATAACACTCTTTTTCTCATATAAGGATTCAAGTTTATTCAGTCGGTCTTATCAAACCCTAAAGCAAATCTCTATAAAATCTCAATTCCGTTTACCAATCACTCATACTCTCCCAATCGATCATATCCCACATCTTAATCCATCTATTACAAGTTTCTATGGCGAATTTGGAGTTTGTCGATCAACATAACATGGTCGCGTGCTTAGAGAAGACAGAGGGAAACTCTAATTTTCATGAGATAGTGGACTTTATTGCTTCCAGTTTGATTCATCATGCTCTCACTGTAAGTCCACCTATCTATACTTCCTACATTGAACAATTTTGGAACACTACCAGTTCCTAAACAGTCAATGATGTGAAGCAGATTAATGCTACTGTTGATAGCAAGGCAGTAGTAGTAATAGAGGCATCAATAAGAAGTTCTTTTCTTTTTAATGATGCTGATGGTACTGCTTGCCTAACAAATGAAGCTATTTTTCAAAACCTTGCATTGATGGGATATGAGGGTGATTTTAATAAACTAACTTTTCAAAAACCTCTCTTTTCTCCTTAATGGAAGTTTCTGATACATACCATTTTACATTGTTTAAGCTCAAAATCTACTAGCTGGAATGAGTTTTCTACAAATATTGCTTCAGCTGTTATATGTCTGGCTACTAATTAAAAGTTTAACTTTTCTAAACTTATTTTTGATTGTATGTTGGTGCCACACCAAGCACCTGAGGGTGAAGGTTCAGACCAACCCACTAAACCCCAACCAACACCCTCTCCTACTCATCCTAGTATAGGAGACCAACCTCTGTGACTGCCTCATCACCTAGCCATGCCACTACCCAAGACTCTAGAGACTATTTAAAGGGAACTAATAGGAATGAAGGGGATCAGGTTCAGACACCTCATGATAGTCCTCTTTTAAGTAATCACATATCTGACAGAGCTGAGGGTGCCCTGAACCTACATAAATTATCTATTTTATGTACTAACTTGTCTAACAGGGTTCTTGCCTTGGAGTCTATTAAGGATGCACAAGCTGCAGAGATCAGTGCATTGAAATCTCGAATCAAGAAGTTGGAAAAGAAGTGCAAGCCAAGCATCTCACACCATAGGGCATGGTTAAAGAGTATGCACAGATTATCCATGAAGAAGAGATTTAAATAGAAGGAGTCTGTATCCAAATAGGGGAGGAAAAAGTCTAAACCTAAATCAACTTTGGATGACAGTACTGTCTTTGATGATCAAGATGCAGATCATGGTATGTAATACATGGAAACTAAGGAAGTTGTAGACGAGGGGAGGAAAAGTGGTGAAATTGAGGAGGTTAAGTTGACTGATGATACAAAAGTTGTTGAAGACAAGGGCAGTGGTGATAAAGGAGGAAATACTGAAGAACTAGTTAGTACTGCTAAACCAGAAGTTAGTACTGCTAGACCAAATGTTGATGCTGCTAGGAAAGAAGATAGTGCTGTTAAGCCTAGAACTCCTCCTACAACAACAAGTATATTTGAGGATGAAGATATCACCATGGCTCAAACTTTGATTAAGATGAAAGAAGAGAAAGCTAAGGAAAAAGGAGTGTTAATTAAAGATGTTAAAGATTCTTTCAAGACCTGCAAGATCAACCTTAACCCTGAAGCCACTTCCAACAATTGATCCTAAAGACAAAGGAAAAAGTGTCTTAGAAGAACCTAAGCCTGCAAAGAAGATGACTAGAAGTGATTTTGATGCTGCTCAGATTGCAAAAGATGCAGAAATTGCCAGACAGTTACAAGTAGACTTGCAAGCAAAGGTGGAAAGGGAAATACAAAGGGAAGAAGAAGCATCTAAGGCTGCTATAGCTAAGATGTATGATGAAGTTCAAGCAGGGATTGATGCTGATGCATTGTTTGCAGCCAAGCTTCAACAGGAAGAAAGAGAGGAGTATACAATTAAAGAAAGAGCAAAGTTCTTGGCTGAAACAATTGTTGCTCAAAGAAAATTCAGAGCTGCACAAAGATCTGCTAAGATTAGAAGTAGACCACCAACTAAATCTCAATTAAGAAATTTGATGATGACATATCTGAAGAACATGGGTGGTTACAAACACTCTCAGCTAAAAGCAAAGTCATTTGAAGAAATCAAAGGAATGTATGAAAGACATAAGAAGTCTGTTCAAGATTTTGTTCCTATTGGTTCTGCTAAAGAAGAAGAATTGATTAAGAAGATAAATGAGAAGGCAACTGATGAAGATACTTCAAATAAGGAGAAGGTTCTTGAAGAACCTGACAGTACTAAAGTTGAAGTTAAGCAAGAAGGACATGAAGATAGTACCAGAAAAAGACCAGGCAGAAGACTTAAGATGAAAGCTACAAAGAAGTCTAAAAGGCAAAAGACAGACTCTGATCTTGAAGAGGAAGAATAGCTGAAAGCTTTTCTTATGATAGTTCATGATGAAGAAGAAATAATAGATTATGAAGTCCTAGAGAAGAGGTTTCCAATTATTAACTGGGAATCAAAATTCTATGAGTTTGACAGACATGGAGCAGAGTGCATCTACTACAGAATCTTTAGATCTGATGGAAGTTCTAGGTGGATTAAAACCTTTTCTGAAATGGTGACAAGGTTTGATAGGCTAGATCTTGAGGAGTTATATAATCTGGTGATGAAGAGATTTGAAACAACTACTCCAGAAGGTGTTGATCTAGTTCTTTGGGGAGATTTAAGGATAATGTTTGATGCAAATACAGAAGATGAACTCTGGCAGAATCAAGAAAGATGGAATCTTAAAAGCTAGGATTTGTATGAAAATTGTGGTGTTCATACATTGATACTGGAAGATGGTACTGAGATTTATATGCTTGCAGAAAAGAAGTGTCCACTCATAAAAGAAACTCTTGAAAGAATGCTTTCTTTAAGGTTAGTAGCTAGGACTGCAAGTGAAGATGCTTATACTCTGCTTAGATTCATTCAAAAGCAGATTGATGAGCATGTAAGCCATGATGGAGGAGAGAAGGATCTTTAAGTGTTGGTTTTATCACCACACAACAAATGGTCATCAGTTCACCATGTCTAACAGACATCAAGAACTGGCTAGTCCAGAAGCAAACAGCTTTTGGTAAAGACTTCTCAAATCCGTTTATAGCTGATAGTTTGCTAAAAACTATATGGTTCTCAGCTCACCATGCTTCACAGTAAAGAGTTGGCTAGTCTAAAGCAAACGACTCTTGATAAAGACATCTCAAATCCGTTAATAGTTGGTACTTTACTAAAAACTATATGGTTATTAGTGCACCATGTTATAGCAATGAAGCATTGGCTATTACAAAGCAAACGGCTACTGGTAAAGAAATATCAAATCCATTTATGGCTGGTAGTTTGCCAAAAACTACATAGCCAACATAGTTGGTATTTTTGTTGTGTTGCTGAAAAGACTGGAAGCTAATCAAAGTTGAAGTTTAAAAGGTTGTAAAGTGTTTGGATACATCCTCCTAGTGTTCAAGAAGCTCAAGATGAAGAAGCATGAAGGTTGACAAGTAAACATCATGTTTAGGGGAGGATTGTTGGGTTTTAGAAGACTTTACAACTTACTGCTGCTGGTTCAACATTGGTGCTGCTAGTGAAGATTTAATGCTGCTGAGAAAGATTGAAAAAACAGACAAAGTCTTTAGTACTGTTAGAGTATAGTTAGTACTGCCAGTACATTATTAGTACTGCTAGTATAGTTAGTGCTGTTAGGAGATATGCATGAGTTAAATTAGGAATAGATATGAATTATCTCCTCACACGTTTTGTAAGCCCATTAGGGTTTTCCTTGGTGTATAAAAGGAACCCTAGGCATAGTTAGAATACATAGATCAATAGAGATCAATTAGCAATCATAGCTTGTAACCTAGTACGATTCAAGTAATAATACAAAGGTTGAGTTTGATAAAAGATCTTTTGTGTTTTCTTAATACTATTCTTCTTAGCATTGTTGATTAGTTTCCGCATAATCAATAGTGTTCAATCAGTGTTTCTTTATTGTTGCTTTGGATTTATCTAAAGTAACAAACCCTTTGAAAGCTAAAGGTTTAAGATCTATTCAGTAAGGGATCCAACAAATAATACTTGTGCCTAGCGGAGGAGGTTTGATCCTTTACTAAGCTTATGGTAATTTATATGCTATGACAGGTAATGAGTGTTGATTTTTCGTTTCCTCATTATGTTATAATTTATTTTACACCCGAGTGAAAGAGAGAATCTCAAACACTTATGTAAGGTGCTAGTATATGCTTTTCGTGCTTTTAATTACGAGGTCTAAATGGTTGTGTTCTAAACTGCTTTTAAAGAGTATGTTAAATGACCCTAATATTGCTATTGTCTAGGTAGAAAAGCCCATTTACTTAAGGACAAGCAAATCCCAAGTGTAGGGGTATTTGATGAGGTGTTATTTTATACACTATTTCAGAGTCATTTAACCCCTTAAATCATGCAAATATGCCCAGATTATGTGCTTAATCGTTTGTTTTTAAGTTTTTAGCACTTGGATGGCATTTGGAGGAAATACACGTGACTTGGGCTCATTTAGAGAAGAAACAGACAAGATTACGGACCTACACCAAATCTCTTGAAGATTTATGCATACATCGCGTTGAGACGGCAAGCAGCAATAAAACACGCCGTCAGTGATTCTATCTAGTGACAGAGTCCAGAAATCTAGCGACGACGTAAGGACATGGCCGACTTAAAAAAGGAATTAACTAGAATCCATCTATGTGCGACGGCGACAGGACTTCAAAGCGTACGTAGTCCCGCAGTGCGAATTTTTCCCTATAAAATTAAAAAACCGAAATTAGGGTTTTAAGTGAGTAACTTTGTATAGTTTTAAGGAGACAAACCCTAGTCGTTCTAACAGCCTTTAAGGTCGTTTTAGGGCCTCAAAACCCTATTGTAACTACCTTTAATCCATGTTTTAATCAAGTAATATTATTTATCATTAATCATTCAATATGTCTATGTGTTGTGTGATTGATTCATGTTTTTGCTTTATCTTTAACATTTTAGGCTAAACCCTCATTTGTATTTACTTATGATTGCATGAAACTTATGTTGTAGATCCTTTTGATGTTGCTTCTTGTTAATGGATATGCGCGTTAGGCTCTAGAAAACTAGCCATAGGATATTAAATTGGCATCGACGTCTAGGGAAATGCATGTAGTGTAGAAAGGATACCATTGGTAATAGTCTTCATACTACCTTACCCTTAATATGGTTGATCCCTCTTAAGATCTTTCATATGCATTTAATACACTCTTAGGGGGGCCTTGTAACAGTCTTCATACTACCTTACTTTTGCGTTGCCCTAATAGAATATTAAATAGACGGTGGGTTCGTGTAATTCGTTCATGACCTAGGAAATACTTACACAGATCATCACAAGTGTGACAAGGCAACAGATCTGGGAGAAGCAATCTGAGGAGTAGTGCATGATTAGGTAAATACATCTTTTTATCATAAAGTTATCACTAGTAGTTTAGATTATAATTATTTTAATTATTAGTTAATCAAACCAACCTCTCAAACCATGATATTTACCCATTTTCTTATAAATATAAAAATACAAAAAGAATCTTCTCTTAACCCCATAGAATTCTGTTAGACCGTGTTCGAGCCTTCCTAACCTATTCCCCTAGAGAACGATAACAACCCTTGAGTCTTGCCTATACTACACTGCAACGATTAGGTACACTGCCTAGGGGATTGTAAAACTTCATGTGTGAAGTCTTCGCAACCCTCACATCAGTTACCGATGAGATGAGGTATAGGAAATTTGATGATCGGGGGGCAGGGACAAAGCGAGAGCTACTGGGAAAAATAAAGGGTCAAAAGCGTCTGGATCGTCAACTATGAATGACGATGCATTGGTTCGGTTAATGGTAAATGAGATGACAAATGTTAAGGTTTAACAACGTGAAGCATTTATAGAGATCAAAAGGATAGAGGTCGAATTTCATGAATGAGAGGTTGCAACTACGGAGTATCGACAAGAACAAGAAGACATAAGGTTCTATCTCTAGTCATACGATCACTTGACCGGGGACCAGCGGATGACAATGGATGCAGTAAGGGCAAATATCAAGGCGAACTATAATTTGCAGTATTAGTTTACGTTTAAGTTTTTATTTATCTATGTATCGTATCATTTTTATTTATCTATGTATCGTTTAAGTTTTTAATCTATGAATAAATTTTTTTAATTTAGTTAACGTTTTTATTAATTTTGTACGTTTACGTTTACGTTAATATTTATGTTTTTAGTTTATGAATAAAAGTAATTAAATAAAAAAAGGTGAGTAAGGTGAGTTTTAGTTGTAAGGTAAGTTCTTATTACGGTTGAAAGGTGAGTTGTAGTGACTTTTAAGTTGAAGAGAGAAAGCTGATGTGGCGCTGACGTATCAGGTGAGTTTGACTTGCTTATACCCTCTAGCATAAGTGAGTGAGTTACCACTCTCTCCTCAAAATTGAGGTAAATTTGTTGGGCGGTATAACACTCACGCGCGAGTTCATAACTCACTTCAGTGAGTTATGCCTTATACTGTCCAACCTTAGTGGCCCCAACCTATATATTCGTGAGTTTTGACTTTCGAGTTCATTAGGGGTTTATATGTCTTTTCAATTTATATATTCTGCATCAATAAACAAGATATTTATAGAGTTTTATCAGTCTAACATGATATCAGAGCGGGTCTGAACATTTAACATACTCAATCATTATGAGCCGCCGTCTCTCGCCACCCATCAAATCTATTCCTACCTCTATCTCTTTTCAAAACCTTAAGGGTGCGTTTGGTTGGTGTATATTGAGGGAATTTCATATCATTTGTATTTTTATTTCATTCAAATATTACGTTTGTATCTCAAATGAAGAAATTTAAAATTTCATTAATTGTCAAAATGAGAAGAATGAAAATGCCTTCAAAAAGTAAGAAAATTTTAGTTTACTTGGAAATATTTTTTTATAAACTTTTTTTCTTGTTGTTTTGTTGAATTTTTTCTTGTTTTATTGTTTTTTTAAATCAAAGAAATTTGTCACTAGCAGTGTTAGTCGGGTCAGGTTGGTCGAGTTCGAGTCAATTCGGGTCAGGTCAAAGTTGAGTCAAAGTTACAAATTTCATACCCGAACCCGACCCTATTTGAATTCGGGTTAGTCGGGTTCGTGTCAACTCAGGTCGGGTCCATTCGGGTTCGGATCAACCCGAATATGAGTAAAAGGTAATAAAATTACTTTTTTACTTATTTAAATAGAGAATTTATGAAATTTATATTAAAAAAATTTTTAAAAAAAAACTTTTTGTTCGGGTCAATTGGGTCGACCCGAACCCGAGTTACCAAAAATTTCAAATTGGATACCCGAACCTATTTAGTATTAAGGTTACTCGGGTTTACCCAGATAAGTTAATAACTCAAATCTTGATTTAAATTTAATGCTTTTAACATACTTAAATAAAGATAATAGCTTTTAGAATGTTTATATGTGAAACTTGAGTTTGAATGTATAATTTGTAGTTGTATTCAATTGAATTAAATTTTTATATTTGAAAGATCTAAAATATTTGTTTAAACTTTATTATTTTGGGCTTACGAGGTTATCTCATTTCGGCTTACTATAGATTTCGAAGAGCGACATGGTCGATGCCAAAATACCAGGTTAGTTTGGGTTTTTTACATAGTAATAAAAAAAGTCGGAAAATTTAGAAAAAATGTGTTTTTAAAACTTTTGTTGCTGCATATAGTTGGATGAGTTTCAAAGAGCTATTATAAAACTTTAAAAAGTTAAATGAAACTAACTCTTTGGATCATTGAATGTGTTCAAAAGTAAAAGCGGATAAAAAGAAGCAAAAACACAAATTCTTAAGTATATATTTATCAATATTACTAACAAAAATGATATTATTGTTTCACATAATTATATACATTTTTTTCTTAGCTTTACCAGACTGAAAAAAAGATATGGCAAGAAAAAGAAATTTGTCAGCAAGAGAGGACATTTAGGAGTCCAGATAGGCCTTCTTTAGTGTTATTTTACCCCTCAAGTAGTTAGGAATAACCAATGGAGTTTAGGCTCCTCATGCCTTGGATTTTCTCAGATCGTCTTAGGGTAATTTCCTTTCGCATCTTATTTGTTTATTTTTAATTGTTTTACATCTATCTCCTTAGGATTAAACTAACTGAATGAGGTGGTTAACAATGTTTAAAGACTAGAATCAAGTGTACGTAAAACAGAGTTAGCTGCCAAAAAAAGAGTGAGACCAGAAAGTTAGTATCCCTTTCTTCAAATAGGTTTCCCGATTGAATCAAGACGTTGACATCAAAGTTATCAGAATCCATGCAACAGGAGTAACATAGCCATAAATTTTGGTAAGGAGCCTTACACTTAATAATATTACATCTTGATCTCTCATGTTGAAAACTTTACAGGGATCTGATTATTGAAACTGTCTATAGTTATGACAGTGAAAACGAAAAAATCGAAGACACGACAATGGAGCAATTCGTTATGCAGATAAAAATTGTAACAGGAACTGTAAAGTTGATAAAGCATTTGAATGTCGCCTGCTTATATGAGGTACATTTAAGCTTTATAACATGGAATTGTTTGTAAACTATAATCTAATTTTCAATCTTCTTTATTAACAACCTTTCGGGTTTAAAAGACGTCCTTTCGGTGCATACCGCACCCTGGGTAAGAAAATGAAATACAAGAAATAATTTTAAAAGTAACACCTTTATAAACATGATCAAGTAAACTGTTCCATTTCTATTCTTTTTTAAGGTTCTTCCGTTAAACTGGACAGTTGGAATGGTGTGTGTATTCGATCATTGTGTTAGTATTCTTGATACAACTCTTATTTTCGGGCGAATTAAGTGATACATATGGGCTATCATTGCCGATTCAACCTTTAATTTGATAATTATTTTTGTTTCAGGCTGATTACTTATCAAAGTTCAAGATATAATCATGTTGAGCATGTTCAACATCACCCTATTAATTCTGCTAAGAGGCTGGAACATGTCACATGGTTAGTTTTCTGATGTTCCCTAATGATTGTTCATTTTGTTATAGTAATCTTTTCACAGTTGATAAAAAACAGAAGTGTGGCTGATTTTAGGGTACATAATTTGTATATGATGCGATGTTGCGGCCATTCATAGTAAGACATGAAACAAATGTCAAAAAGAGTTTAAAGAATGATATAGACAAAGAGTGGGATATGATAATCTATACTATTGAAATATATTCCATAGTTTTTTCCTCGTACGTAGTACAAACTGAATAACAACATTGTACATGTTTATTTTAGTGAATTGGTGGAACTTGGACATTGTAGCAAGGTGATGCATGTTGGGAATAAAATGCTAAGGGATTCCCACTGTTAGTTGAATGGTTCCCACTGTTAGAAGAACTTCTCACTGTTAGTATATTTTCCCTCTGCAAGGTTTCCACTGCTTGAAGACTTTCCACTGATTATCCCTGTGATTTAGGAGATCTAGTTAGGTCTTATCATATACAGGACCCTTTGTCTATAAAAAGAGTTCTTAGTTTAGAAAAAGATACACATCACTTACATAGATCCTCGATAGACTTTCTCATAGCTTTAAGGTTTTGTAAACCTTAGTACTTTTGAGTACTCGTATTATTTAATCAATAATATTAAGGCTTGTTGGTTATTCACTGTTCTATTCCATTACCATTGTTATTCTTCTTAAACACTAAAGGTTAGATTCTGCATAGCCTTTGGTGAAACACTTCAACAAAGTTTCTCACATTATTATCTTGTAATTACCAAGGTAATAATAATCTTATAACCTAAGGCAGTAGATCTAGAGTTTTGGGACTCAACAAGTGGTATCAGAGCTTGTTGAGAGACTTTGATCTAAGAAGCATAACATTCCAAACTTCTCAATCACAAATAGAAATCGATCCCTATGTTACATCCACTCTCAATTCCACAAAACTTCCAATCCTTGACACTGGTAAATTTAAACAATGGAAGTTTAGAATACAACAGTACTTACAACATAAACACTATGCTCTATGGGAAGTCATAAAGTTTGGTGACTCATATAGAGCTCCTGCACAAGATAAAAGTGTTTCTGGTGAAGCTACTCCATCATCAAAGAGCAAGGGAAGGACTGTGGCTATAACAGCAGAAGACATGCAAAAGAGAAGAAATGATGTCAATGAAAGAAC
>BQNB010080818.1:0-29816 GCA_026074375.1 Tanacetum coccineum
AATTAATGAGGAGGTTTATGTGTCTCAACCACCAGGTTTTATAGATCCTCAGTATCCTAAGAAGGTTTACAAAGTAGTGAAAACTCTTTATGGTTTACACCAAGCTCCTAGAGCCTGGTATGCTACTTTATCTACTTTCTTGTTGAAGAATGGATACAGAAGAGGAACTATTGACAAGACTCTTTTCATTAAGAAGGACAAACATGATATCATTTTAGTACAAGTTAATGTGGATGATATCATATTTGGTTCTATAAAGAAATCTTGGTGTGATGATTTTGAGGCATTAATGAAGAGTAGATTTCAGATGAGTTCTATGGGGGAGCTCACCTTCTTTCTTGGACTATAAGTCAAATAGAAAGAAGATGGTATCTTTATAAGTCAGGATAAGTATGTTGCAGAAATCCTAAAGAAGTTTGATTTTGTTAGTGTTAAGACTGCAAGTACACCAATTGAGACCCAGAAGCCTTTAATCAAGGATGAGGAAGCTAGTTATGTGGATGTACATCTTTATAGATCCATGATTGGTTCTTTAATGTACTTGACTGCTTCTGGCTTGTATTATGTTTGCAAAGTCTGTGCTTGTTTAGGTTTCAGGTCATCCAAAGGACATCCATCTTGTTGGTGTTTAAGGAATCTTTAGGTATCTAAAGGTGCAAACCAAAAATGGGCTTTGGTATCCTAAGTGTCTCCTTGACCGGGAAGCCTATTCAAGTTTACGTGATTACGCTGGAGCAAATCTTGACTTTGGAATCCAAACAGGGGTTTCGTCAATTTTTGGCAATGCAAAAAGAGGACCATTGTGGCTACTTCTACTACAAGAGGACAGAATATGTTGCTGCGTTGCAAAGTGTTGTGGGAAGTTCTAGGGATTCAAAATTAAATGTTAGACATGGGTTCAATTTCAAGACACAAAAGATCTTAATTGATAATGAAGTACAATATGGCATTGTAAAGAATCAGTATATCACTCCAAAACAAAGCATATTGCCATAGGCACCACTTAAATTAAGTGCGATGCTTATGAGAAAGAAATGTTCCAGGTTGCTGAAAATTACACGCTGATGACAATGTAGCTGATCTTCTAACCCAAGGCATTTGATGAGGACTTTGGTTGTTAGCAGGTTTCAGTTCTTGGCTGTTACTATTGGCATGATCAATCTATAAGTTGCATTAGTTAAGGGGAGGCAATATGATTTGTTGTATAGTTTGTATGAAGTGTTCAGTGTGCAAAAGCATTTTTAAACATCAGTGACGAGTTTCAAGAAGTTAATTGGGTTTTTAAAAGTCATTGGGAAGAGATTCAGACGGTATTGAAGTATTGTTGTTGCCAAACTTGTTCATTTTTTGGTTGGCACAAGTTAGTACCGACGGTGCAAATTTAGTACCGTTAGGCAAAGATAGTACCGCTATAGAGACGTTGAAGAAAATACCGCCAATGGTACAAAGTATAAATTGAAATGGTTTCTTTGTTTTAGGTTTCCTAAACCTATATAAACCCATCTCAATTGCACAGTTCACTTACGTAATCACTCTCAAATACTTTCTTCAATACAAGCCCTAATATATCTCTCACCGACGATCACTAATTCAACCACAATGGCTGTTCTTGAATCGTGCCCTAAGCACAATATGGTCGCTTATTTAGAGAAGACTGAAGGGAATGCAGAGTTTCATAAAGTTATTGATTTTCTTGCGCGAAGCTCCATTCATCATGCTCTCACTGTAAGTCCAGTAGTCTCTACTATATTTGTTGAACAGTTTTGGATGTCTACTAAATCCAAAATAATCAACAATGTAAGGTACATTACTGCCAAAGTAGCTGGCAAGCCTGCGTCTATCTCTGAAGCATCCATAAGAAGTGACCTTCTTTTTAATGATGCAGATGGGATAGATTCTCTACCTAATCAGGCTATATTTGATGCTATACAGCTTATGGGGTATGTTAGGATCACATAAATGGACCCGAACAAAGAAGCTTCGGTCACTCGAAGGTGCAAGACAAAAGTCTAGCTCGAAAGACAATATTAATTAATGTTTATTATGTATAAGGGCCAAGATGTAAAAAGCCCAAAAGAAAGCCCTCAAAGGCAAATCTTAGTTAGTATAAATACACCTAGTTTAGTCAAAATTAGGTTAGCTACTTCATTATCATTTCTCATCTTAAGGGTTTTGTAGCAACTCTTAGTTTTTCTTTCAATAAAAAGGTCTTCATTGTTTAATCTTTCTTTTTGCCATTGATCTTGTGATTTCATCCATGGAATGATCTAGGGAGCCTACAGGGTATGAGGGGGATTTAACTGTGTTAACATTTAATAAAGCTTTGTTTTCACCCCAATGGAGGTTTCTGTTTCATACAATGAATCATTGTATTAGTTCCAAAAGCACCTCTTGGGATCAAATTTCCACTAACATTGCCACTGCTGTCATTTGCTTAACATTTAATCAGCAATATAATTTTTCTAAATTAATTTTTAATGGTATGCTTAGACATTTAGATGCAAAGAAAAAGTTTGTAATGTATTCACGTTTTATTTCAATCTTTTTAGATACACAACTAGCGAATGTACCTGTACCTTTAGATCATTTTCCTGTAAATGCTTTGACAAGTAAAGTTTTCTCCTTTATGGTTAAAAAGGGTAAACATTTTTCTGGGAAAGTCACACCTTTATTTGCTTCTATGTTGGTACAATCTACCGAGAATGAGGGTGCTCCTTCAGAGAGACCATCTGAACCACAACCTACACCCTCTCCTCCTCACCCAAGTGAAGCTACTATTGAGCCTCAGTCTGATCCATCACCTAGACCTTCCCCCTCTACTCATATTCCTGATTCTATTCCAGAGAGCTCTGGTGGGAATCATGGAGGTCAGTCATCCAGTGATAAATCCTTTTCAGGGAATGAGGATGACATGACACTCCAAAGTGTCTATGATCTTTGTATCTCTTTGTGTACACAGGTTACAGATCAAGCCAAGGAAATTACACATTTGAAGGCACAGATCAAGAAGCTAAAGAAGAAAGCCAAACCTGTTATTACACACCACAGAGCCTGGATGAAGAGTGTATCTTTGAAGCAAAGGTTGGCAGGAAAGAAAACCTTAAAGGCAAACTGGATGCAAAAGGAGTCTATATCCAAATAGGGGAGGAAATCTGCTAAAGCTGAACCTTCAATCCATACAAATCCTTTATTTGATGAGCTTCCTGATGATACAATGGATTATATGGATACTGAAGATGCTTAAGATGTGGGGAGGACAAGAGAGGTAGTGAATAAAGAGAAAGAGGGTACTGAAGATGCAGTTAGTACTGAAGATGTAGTTAGTTCTGACAGATCAAAAGTTAGTACTGACAGATCAAGAGATAGTACCGACAAAGAGAAAAAAGGTACCGACAAGGATAAAGATAGTACCGTTAGCCTAGATGAAGGTACTGATGATCGAACTGAAGCAAGAAGTGCTACTCCAACCTCTTTAACAACTACTCCTACAATGTTTGGAGATGATGAAACTATTGCTCAGGTTCTTCTCAACATGAGTCAAGCCAAAGCAGTTTCAAGAGAAAAGGAGAAAGGAGTTGAGCTTAAGGATGTTGAAGAGACCGAGAGACCTAGGCCTACTTCAACTAGATCATTGTTGACATTAAATCCTCTTCCAAAGATTGATCCAAAAGATAAAGGGAAAAAGAAAATTGAAGAGGAAGATGAGTCTAATACTGAATCTGAGGATATTCCTGAAGCTAAAAAGAAGTTTAAGCAACTTGCTAAGGATGAAGAGATGGCTAGAAAGTTACAAGAGGATTGGGAAACAGAAGAAGAAAGAAAAATATTAGCTGAGGAAGAAGCTACAAAGACCGCCCTTTTAGATGAATATGACTTCATTCAAGCAAGAATTGAAGCTGATAGACTTCTAGCTCTAAGACTTCAAGATGAAGAGAGAGAGAGAGAGAGAGAGAGAGAGAGAGAGAGAGAGCAGTTCACTATAGAAGAAAGAGCAAAGTTCCTTCATGATACAATTGCAGCTCAAAAAAGATTTCTTGTAGAACAAAGAGCTGTTGCAATCAGAAACAAACCTCCTACAAGAACTCAGCTTAGGAATCAAATGATGACTTATCTGAAGCATGTTGGAAACAAGAAACACTCAGACCTGAAGAGCAAAACTTTTGAAGAAATACAAGCTTTGTATGAGAAAGTGAAGAGGTTTGATGAAAGTTTCACTGCTGTTGGTTCCACTGAGGATGAGAGAAGGATTAAGGAGATGAATGAAGGAGTAAAAGACACTGATCAGAAGAGATTAAAGGAAGAAGACATAGAAAAGGTACCTGCTAAGGTAGAAGTGACAGAGCAGGGTACAAAGAAGAGAAAAGGGGGTCATATCAAAATGATTGCAAGGAAAAAGCCAAGAAAACAGTCAGATGATGACAGTGATGATGAACATAGAAAATGCCTAAAGATTGTTACATTTGAAGGTACCTTAGATAGTGAGATAATGGAGAAGAAATCTGTCATTGCTAGATTGGACAAGGTATCATCACCAGATGGAGACTATCTTGTTATATACAGAGCCAATGGGAACTTCAGGGCATTCAACTATCTGATGGAGGTACTTCATATATTTGATAGGCAAGATTTATTTCACTTGTATGAATCGATAATGGAACAGTACTTAGAAATTACATTAGAAGGATTTGAGTTGATTCTTTGGGAAGACTTGAAGATAATGATGGAATTCTCAACTGAAGGAAATGATCAAAGTGATTTATGGAGTAATTAACAAGATTGGAAGATCGTCACTTGGAGATTGTATGAAGCTTGTGGAGTTTTCATTTTGGAGCTTGAAGATGGGATAGTCATTCATATGTTAGTTGAAAGAAGATATCCTCTTTCAAAGGATTTATTGCAAAAAATGCTTGATCTGGGATTAGAAGTTGAAAGAGAAAGTATTGTTGCCTTTGATTTGATAAGATTCATTAAGAAACAGATTGATGAAGAGTAATGCTGTGAATGGACTTGAGAAGGGTTTGAGTGTTGGCTAACCACCACACAACAAATGGTCATCAGTTCACCATGCTTAACAGGCATAAGAACTGGCTAGTCTATAAGCAAACAGCTTATGGTAAAGACTTCTCAAATCCGTTTATGGTTGACAATTTACCAAAAATTGTAGGGTTCTCAACTCACCTTGCTTCATGGTTAAGAGTTGGCTAGTCCAAGATCAAACAGTTCTTGGTAAAGACTACTCAAATCTGTTGATAGCTGATAGTTTGCTAAAAACTATATGGTTTATCAATGCACCATGTTATGGCAATGAAGCGTTGTCTAGTCCAAAAGCAAATGGTATTTAGTAAAGACAAATCAATTCCGTTGATGGTTGACAGTTTACCAAAAACTGTATGGTAATTAACCATGTATTTACTATGTATTTCTTGCATTTCTGTTTCCATGAGCGGCTAAGCACTCTAAGTGTTGGCCTAACCATGTATTTACTATTGTTATGATTAATGTTTCATGTTCAATTATGGTTCTGTTAGATATCCTTATGGCCTTTCATTGATCCTTGTGTTTTGGTAGTATATAGGGTGGTTTAGTTCTTGTTGATCCTGATATTAGACTTACCATGTTGAACCTGGGATTAGCGGGGTACTAGGGTAGCTTGACACCTATCCATAATATAGGAATTAACCAAATTACCGCCTTTGGCCCTGCTCGTGCGATCGTAGGGGAATATGGGATCGCAAAGTAAGTATAGGACATACCTCAAATGCCAATTCGTGTCTATCTATATTAGAACCACTAATGGAACTTATAATTGAACATTGCACAGGAAAATGTAATCATAGAATTAGTAACGAAATGGTTAGGCTAGCACACTTTTCTCCTTGAATACTTCTATCAATTTATTTTATTGCATTTACTTTCTTGTAGTTATTAAAATCAACTTTAAAAACATTTTCAAAAGTGACATAATCAAATTAAAACTAGTAAACCTTAGCTCTTGGGATGACCTTGGATTTACCAATCTACTGCACTATATACGACCGGGTTCTCCGCCCGTTAGTGCATGTATTGGTAGACGAGTTTTATAAATATAAAAGTTGGCAATTAATTATTTAAAACAATTTTATGCATCAAATCTTCCTAAGCAAATTTTGAATGCTCAATCTGAGGCAAGGAAGGAAGAGAACTACATAAACAAGGATCTGCATGGTATGATTAATAAACTTGAATCTCATGTTGACGGAACGTTGTGTTTGAACAACCAGAGTTGGATTTCGTGTTCTGGAGAGTTGATGGCTTTGATTATGCACGAGTCGCATAAGTCAAAGTATTCCATCCATCCTAGATCAGATAAGATGTACCAGGATTTGAAAAAGTTGTATTGGTGGCCCAACATGAAAGCAGAAATTGCCACCTACGTCAGCAAGTGTCTAACATGCGCCAAGGTTAAGGCTAAATATCATAAACCATCTTCAAGATTGCTGGTACAAGCAGAAACACCCCATTGGAAATGGGAAAAATATAGCCATGGATTTTATCACAAACCTGCCAAAGATAACAAGCCGTTACTACACGATTTGGGTAATCGTGATCATCAAAAGAGTTATGCTGACGTGAGACGCAAACCCTTATAATTTCAAGTCGAAGGTATCGCCATGGAAAGAGGTGATACGTTTTGGAAAATGGGGAAAGCTAAACCCTCGTTATATTAAACCTTTTAAGATTCTAGTTAAAGTAGGAACCGTTGTTTATCGACTTGAACTCCCAGAACAACTGAGTAGAGTACATAGCACCTTCACGTGTCAACCTGAAGAGGTGTTTGTCTAACGAAACACTTGTCATCAATTCATATGAGATTCAAATCAATGACAAGGTCCATTCCCTTGAGGAACCAGTGAGATTATGGATCGAAAGGTCAAACAATTGAAACAAATCCGTATCCCGATCGTCAAGGTTAGATGGAAATTCCAAGCAAGGTCCTGAATTCACCTAGGAATGTGAAGATCAATTTTGAAAGAAATACCCTCACCTATTTCCCGCCAACATGGAATACAATACCACACACTGAGCTTTGGGATGAAGCTCTTCTAACGAGGAAATACTGTAACACTCCGTAAATTTCCGGTCAACATTTTTAGTCATTTGCGTTCATTATTTTAACTTTTATAAGTTACGTGTTAATTTGACGTTAATCTAGGAAGTTATCCCGCGTAAAATTGAAAATCGTTATCGGAAGCATTCCGACATCGGACTAAGCTTAGTCTACGTGAATTATACCCAATAAAGTCATTCTATGTCATTTCGTGGTTTACAAATACTTACGTTTACGATTTTTATATTTTTGGCGTGAGTTTATGTTTTTAGCGTTTTATGTCAAACGGAACCCCGAAAACTTACCACCCTTGCATGTAAACTCAAGTTATCATCCACTATTATTAAACTTTCAAAATTTTAAAATCCCCCTACTCTTGATTTTCGGTGCTCAAACAAAAAGAAAAGAAACCAAAATTTTAAATTTCAAACACCATCACATGCATGCATAAGACTTGGAAAGGGACATGCTTATCTTCTTCCCTACTTCTCCCAACATCTTCTTACAAGGCTTGGACCACTTATGATAAGCCATTTGAGCCAATCTTGGAGCCAAAGAAAAACATTTGGCTTCCCCCTGTTCTCTTGTTAGCTATTCAAACTACAAAGACCATAAGGGAGGGTTCAAGCCAATTGGTTTGAGCCATGGTTCCCTTAAACACTGACTCTCATCCGATATAAACCTCACTTTATTGATTTTAGGTCATTTCACACATACATAGCCTCAACAAAAATTTCTTTTTCCCCTCTCTTTCCTTTGGTGGTCACGGCACAAAACACACACACAAACACTTCTATAGTTTTGATTTCTACCAAGATCCAAGCATTCTAAGATCATTCCTAACAATATCTAAGGTGTTTCCAAGGGTTAGTTTGATGATTAAAAGGGTTAATCAAGAGTTCAAGATCTAGGGTTTTGATTTATATTTGGGGTTTTACAAGATTTGTTATTGGGTTTTAAAAATCTAAGGTTTTCTAGTTAGATCTTGTGTTTTCTTGATTCATCTCATCTTGTAAGTGTGTTCTTGATCTTTCTTTCATTTCTTTCTTTTCTTATGATCTTTGGTCAAGTTTTTAAAAAATATAAATCCATGTCTTTTTGAAACTTTTATAAAAGAAAAATGAAATAAGTTTTCTGATTTCTTCTAAAGATGGAAGTATTTTGATATAAGTTTTATTAGTTGGTAAGAATGAGTGATTTTGTGTGTTGCAACAAAGATGAGGTTGAGATTAGGAGAGATTAAGAGTTGTTTTGTTGGTTGTTTTTGGTGAAAAAGAGTTTAGGTTAGACTAGACACTGTGGCGGTGTTATGGTTGAAGTCTATGATACATTTTTAAAAATAATGTTTGTTGGTCCGAATTTATTTTGAGGATTTATGACACTTAAAAATGTTTTTATTAGCCGAGAAGGTAGTTTTTGGATAGCTTGTTTCGAAAAGATAAGTTTTCATATCTCAAACGCTAAAAATAGACTTAAAACGGCCGAGTTATGGCAAAATGAATTTTGGAACACTTTTCGGAAAAATAACTTGTTAGCTTGCTGTTAGGAATTGGAAAATGGGTTTTTCAAACACTTTCGAGATGTTTTGAGCTTTTAAAACGTTGGCGAAACAAGTAATCTATTATACTAAAATATTGAGCCCTCTAATTTAATGTGTAGTCATGATTAGGGGGTTCAAGACGCACAACTAAGAGTACACAAGTCTAATGCATACAACATACAGTAGAGATAACTCAAAGACTCTCGTTTAATTCTATAAAAGTTAATGCAGGAGGAAGATTAAATATGAAGCATGCAAACAATTAATTTATCTATTATACTTATTTGAATATGAAGCTGCTGTTACAATTGTTAAAGATGTACCTGCAGACTTTAGACCTCATGTATTTACATCCTCATGGGAGACGAAGTTGGTTGGATGTGGCTATAAATACAGATTTTCCCTCTTTAGCTTCCCACACATCATAACAGTTAATTTATAATAGATACATAAACATTTAGACAAAGCAAAAAATGTCAACCAAACCTGCAAGCACCAGCTTGAGTACCAAGATTGCAGACATGGCTGCACCTCCACAATCGAACCCTACTTTGTTCTTGGACGAATTAAAGGTGGATGGCACTAGCAGTATCATTAAGATGGTTGGTAGAGTCTGGGACGTAAATGCTACAACATGCAGTTATTTAAGCGCGGATTTTGTTGTCTCTGATTTAAAGGCAAGTTGTGCCAATTTCATTCCCTATTGTAGTTGGTGTTTCTAACTCTTAGTTCTTGCAGGGTAATATGATCCATTGTACTGCTAAAGCAACCATAGCACATAACTTTTTGAGGCTAAAAGGAGGAATCTTTTTGATCAAGAATTTTGCTGTTCTACCTAACAAGGATGAGTTTTGGGTTTTCAGACATGATATGTTTATGCTTGAATTTGATGGCTCAACAACAATAAGGAAGGTTTTTGCTAACAGTGTTGGTTATGTAAGATATACATTCCAGTTGGTTGATTTTGATGATATTGAGCTTACAAATAACATGTACATGATTGGTAATCACCTATTGGTTTTATCTATCTTACTATTTAGGCCATCTGTTCTATACCTATATTAAAAGGTTGTTTAATCCCTTGCAGATGTAAGCGATTACGTAGCAAATGTTGAGAGAACCACTTACACGAAATCCGGGTCCAAAATGCTTGATTTTTACCTTGCAAACCAAAGGTTATAATTGTTGTCTTGAAACAACACATTCATCTTTCTTAGGCGCCTTTGTGATGATTGCTATATTATGTACCGGGGGCGGTCACTAAAGGTCACTCTATGGGGTGGTGTTGGTGATTCTTTGATAGAGAAGAAAACTACACATGTTGGGATGTGTGCCATTATGTTAACTTCAATGACCGCTAAGACTTACAACAGTAAGGACCCATGTACATTGATTGGCATTTACACTTTATATCACTCTGTTGCTGAATTAGACTAATTCTTACCTTGCAGATAAGCTGTATTTGTCAAGCACTTCCTCAACGGTCATTTATGATAATCATGATATCTCCTCGCTGCAGGAACTGAGATCAGTGACAAGGTGACACAATACGCGATTGTTTAAGTTAGTTTTTGTAATAAACACATGCTTACCATTTCTATCAATGTGGATGACAGCTTAGTTGAGCCAAACAAGGGGATGATGATGGTGGACTCTTCTCAGCCAAGGGAAGGACGGTAAGAAACCTTCTGCCGGTGGGCTCTAGGAAAATCACAAAAACAATGTATGTACTTTTGTCCCCTAGCTATACAGTTTACTATGTTACTCCCCCTCATGCTATTTATAAATGATGTATGTTTCCAGACGGTGACCTTCTAATGCAAGGTGATGATTGAAGATATCAGGAGAAAGAGTGGGTGGAACTATCCCTCCTATGGTGGAGAGAAATGCAGGAAGAGTATTTCTCGCAAGGCAGGAAAGTTCCTATGCGAGACGTGTAACAGGACTGTGGATTACCCTGTTTTGCGGTAATACTTTTGACATCTCTTACGCAAACTGAATTACAATGCAACATATGTTGTTCTTTACCTTTCCTCCACTGCATGCACTATGCATGTATAGGCTTGAGGTTATCGTTGCTGATGACACTACACATACCATCGCCGTCATATTCAATGAGATAGCAACCGAGTTGCTTAATTATTCTGCTGACTCTCTCATAGAGGCAGACGATGAGGTTGGTTTCTGTTATTTATTTCAACCACATTGCTACATTTACACTAACCTCCATATACAGTCTGCAGAGGATGATTCAGGCTTGCCAACTGCTATAAGGAATCTCATTGGTACCACTCATGTTATGGAGCTCAAATCACATACATACTATGAGTATGGAAGCTATGAAAGCTTTACCTGCTGGAAAATTAATCCAGCTGACTTGGTAGACGACGGGGCATCCTCTAGCAACCAATTGATAACTGTCAATGATTTAGTGCCATCATTCAAAAGATTAACAAGGGATACATCCGTGTACACTCCATCAAAGCCTAATAAGGAGAAGAGCAAGAAAAGGTTGTTAACTACTTTTAACACCGGCGGTGCGGAAAAAATAACAAAACACTATTTCGGAAACACATTGTGCACTCACCTTACTAACAGCTTTTATATACTTCCATTGTTTAAGGTCTAAACTGGAAGACTCTGATACAGATGAAGTGTTGTGTTCAGCAAAGGACCCACATGAGATCAATGACGATGGGCCTGTGGACAAGAAGAAAAGAAAGATGTAAGCCCCTAGGAAGCCTCTCATCACTAAATTATATTGGATCATACATTAACTAAGTCTCTGTTTCTGAACATTTTATGATATTAGGCACATTGATGAAGATTCACACTCAGTGTAGCTTCCCCTGCTTCATCACCTGACAGTCAACAACAAGAATGAATGGAATCATTCAATGCGCGTATGAAGAAATAATGCTTAGGAAAATAATAATAAGTTTGGCAAAAATGTGCCAGGAATCCTATGATTCTATGTATTAAACTTTTGGAAACTGATGTTTGGTTTTTGTGTGAACTCATATTTGGTTGTTTAAATTATTATCATTTATGTTGCACTTTATTGAACTTATCAGGGTCTCACAGTCAGATAACAACTCAGATTTATATGGGGTTGTATATTAACAGTGTTTGCCTTTTGGATAAGTTGTGCTTTCAGATGTATTGTGTCTGGATTGTGGTCAGAGAAGATGCCCAAGTTTCATCAGCTTATATTCACAATCAAAGATGAAGAGGATGGAAGGGGAGCTTATAGCAGAAAATAATTAGGAAAATAGGAATTCGGGTTCTCTGAATTTAGCATTGTAAGCCTTATGGCGGTATTAGGCTGTACCTCATGTTTGGTTATACAAATGAATAACAATTATTTTGAAATTCAATTAATATATGGTAATTTTTGTTTTTTGAATTTAGCATTGTAAGACTCATGGTGGTATTAGACTGTACCTCACTTTTGGTTATAAATCTAAAAAATAATTCTCTTGCATTTCAATAAAGGAAATGAATAATACTTCTTTTGCATTTCAATTAAGGTAAAAGCATATGTATAAGGTAATACAACTGTAGCAAAAACAAAGTCCAATGCAATCAAGTTAGAAACCATGGTTAATGTGTCAAGTATTCAACATCTGCAAAAATTCTAAACTAGCAAATTATTTAAAATGACTGGAAATTCTAATAAGTAGCGATCACTAATGCTCTTTTCAATCATAAAAGAAATTAAACTGCAATTTTACGTACCTTTGACACATGCAAATTACACAATTCAATGAAAAGAAATATGTCCACGTATTGCCATTGAAAGAAACCTACTCATGCTTGGGTTCATGGTTAGTCCCTTCGTTCAAACACATGTTTAATCGTCCCTGCTAACCTACAAAATAAGCAAAACATGCCATATCGTTGTCCATTGTTCCAATCAAAAGACAAATTAAGTCCCCGACTTTCTAATATATATAATCAATTGTGAGTTATACAAAATTGTCATATTACATCCAAGATAATATAAAAAGAAAACGATATATAGAACGCTGGGATCAAAACTGCAATGACCTTCAACTTATTTTATTGCTTACCACCTCTTATAATGATCATTTATTATGCTATAAGTTAACCAGGGTAATTCAAAAGGTTTGTTGTTTCAATATGTTCATGTCTATCTTCCTCAAAACATCTAAACCCATGTTTCCAACCTTATATACAGCAAAAGGGAATCAAAATACGTATGCAAGAATGAATAGAGGTAGAGTTCATCAGAACTTCTCTTCATACCTTTATACCATATGTGTCATTATACTCAAATGGCTGTTTATGTTACAGGTACACATAATACAAAGAGAATTACTCCATCTCTGTCAGACTCGCTTCAAAAATCTATAAGGATTCATTCAAATACCACTATAAGACAGGATGGAAGAGTACAAAGTTACTGTCAACCAACAATAACAGAACCAACAAAAATGAATCACACTCTATATGCAACTATGAATAGAGGTAGACTCCACCAGAAGTACTTTTCATACCTTTAAATGATAAGTGTCATTATATTCATATGTCTGTTTATCTTACAGATAAACATGACAAAGACATAATCACTCTATCTTTATCAGACTCGCTTAAGAAATCTTTAAGGATTCATTCAAACACAACTATCAGACAGGACGGAAGAGTACAAAGCTACTGCGGCCTAATAATAACAGAAACATATACAGGTTGCTTAGGTAAACATACATTCTCTTAATGGACAATTAACACACAATTTGTATAAACGTAAATCTCTTTAAACTATTATTAACATTAAACTCGCATGAATACCTCCATTGGCACTTCCAGATATTACTACAAACAATATAAACCAAATAGCAGGACCATCAACCTCCAAATATGCACATACCCGCCAAACAAGAAGATCAGCAGGTGGTCATTGTACCTAATTTCAGGGAACCTAAATTCCTTTAACAAACTATTATCCTTACATCCAATGATTTCTTACAAAGATTCTAAATTCATCAGTATGAACTATATTTCAGGGCCACTCAGTCTACGTGCAGGTAGAAAAACTCTAAAAAAAACCCAGCATTAACCTCTGCAGGTAATTTTAAAGGCTACTTATAGTTTTTGTTATTTAATCATTTAGCATCCTATTATATTTGATTATATACCTTAGGCTGCAAACTAAAACAATACAACAGGGTCCATTATGGATCACATAAAACACAAACACCAGACCCTTCTTTACATACACAATTTTATACATTTCAAGGTGTACCTGTCACTTACTATAATATTGGCCCGCCTTCACATCAATGCCGTAACTGCCATGCAACAATGTGGTACGAAGAGAGAGAGGAGAAGTCCAAAACGACTGTCAATCCAACTTTCTCACTTTGCTATCAAGGAGGTAAACTGCTACTTCCCATTTTCAAAGATACACATCTACCATTGAACAATCTACTCAACTATAATCACCCTACAACATCAAAGTTCAAAGATCAAATTAGAGTTTACAAAGGCATGTTCTGTTTCACGTCATTTGGGGCCAAAATAGACCACTCAATTAATACAAGGAGGGCCCCCTATACGTTTAGAATAAATAGACAAAACTATAATTGAATGGGGTCCCTGCTTCCTAAAGAAGGAATTCAGCCAAAATTTGCACAGCTCTACTTTTTTGACACTCACAATGAAGTCAGAAATCGCACATGAGCTTTTATTAACAAGGACACAACTGAACCCGTAGATGAACAGATAGTCTGAAGTTTAATCCAGATGTTGGATGAGTATAGTTTAGTTGCAAAGGTATTTAGAATGGCAAGAGATTGGTGCAACACACATAATACGATGGACTTCCATTTGCGCCTACATAGCGATAGGAAAATAACCCGACAGTACAACGCCTCGACCATTTCTAAAGTAGATGCTATAATCATTAATGATTTTGGTGACGGTCTTCCCACAAGAGATATCGTTGTAAACAGCTTAGATGAAGGGCCGAAGCGTATTTCATAATTACATCCATCATACATGGCACTCCAATACCCTTTGTTATTTCCGTATGGGGAAGATGGCTTCCATGAGAAAATACCTTATCACAATAATACAGGCACCTGAAAAACACAGCGAGGATTTGTAACTATGAAAGAATACTATTCTTACATAATTCAGCAACGTCCCAACCAGGGTACTACTTTATTGAGAGGAGGGAGATTATTCCAACAATATTTAGTAGATGCATACACCGCAGTAGAAGAACAAAGGCTGAAATGGACAAGGAATAATCAAGACATACTCCGGGTAGATCTATATCATAATCTGTGTGACGCAGTTACACGCGGCGACACAAGTGCGGCAGGGCTTGGTAAAAGGATTGTTTTGCCAAGGACTTTTATAGGAAGCCCAAGATATACGATGTATAATTATCAGGATGCAATGACTCTATGTCGGGCCTACGACAATCTAGATTTGTTCATCACGTTTACATCAAATCCAAAATGGCCTGAAATAGCCGAAATGTTGGCTTATTTCCCCAAACAGAAAGCACATGACCGGCCAGAAGTAGGGACACACGTATTTAAACTAAGGCTAACTGAGCTCTTAGATGACCTGACAAAAAAATACGTGTTTGGTCAATCTGAAGCAGGTAGTATATGTAACACCCTCAAATCTGAGCACGCAGCGGAATGTTGAATATCCAAGGGCATTACATTTATGGATCAATAGCACAAGATTCTGAGAACGACTACTAAACGTGTCGTTTGAAAAATAAAGATACATTGGATTAACAAAATACTTGTTTGTTACATAAGCCCATGGCTTTAAATTGTTCAACAATATAAATAAAGATTCCGGTTTATAACAATTTTCCCAAAATGTAATAAGACCCCAAATCTTAAGTGTTGACTCTTCAATTATTGACTTCCAATGTATCATCGCACCTCGTGCCTTATTGACCTGAAAAACATGCTTAAAACGTCAACATAATGTTGGTGAATTCATAGGTTTATGTAAATCAATAGTAGGACCGCAAGATTTCCAAGTGTATGATTTAGCAACACATGCAAACATCATAAAAAGTGATTACGTTTTCCTAAGCTCATGACACCGAAGCTTGACATGTATGAATGCAAATAAATTGCCAGTAATTGCCCCTGAATGATGTCCTAACCCGAAACATCCCAAATTCGACATGCTATAACGTTCGTTCCCGGTGATAGCTAATCACCCGAACGGGGATCGTCAATCCCAAATAGATCTATCAATAACATTCGCGCTCACACAATGCAGTTCCCAACTACAACTATGCAACTAACAGTTCATGATAAAGGGCTCAATGGGTTATCGCTACTTAGGCAAACACGTGATCGTTGTATAAAATGTACACTTGCGTCCAATTTGTAAAACAAAGCATGTTCTCACCCCAAAGATGTAAATCATTTAAATAACATTAAAACATGGGGCTATGAACTCACCTTAGCAGGTAGTTCTCTGAATGATAATAAATATCCAAGTAAGCAATGAATCACACCGTCAAGTACCTAAGTAAAATACGGTCAAGTCTTAGTCTACACATTTTAATTAACGACTCATTGTATAAACTAAATTTCATTTCAAGTTTATATATACTGTTATCACTTGTGTGGTGGTGCACAAGATTATTGTATTTATAATTTCGATGGTTCTCGAGAAACGTGAAATCATTGTTAATAAATATACTTATTTATTTTGTCGTTAATTAAACCCGTTTAATGTCCGAATATCTTAATATTCGACCGATTCGTTAAGTGTTTTATTTATTCACTTTTGTTTCACAAATATACCTTTAAGTTTCATTAATTACACTTTTAGTCCCTAGACTTTACAAGGTTACATTTTTTGTCCTTATAAGTTTGAAACAGCCCCTAAGTTTCCAAAACTGACATAAATAGTCCCTGGGCTTGTTAGCTTCAGCAATTTACAGTTTTGACCCTATAGTTTGTAAATTTACACTTTTAGTCCTCCGACTTTGAAAAAAAAATGCATTTTCATTCCAGTTAAATGCCAACAAGTGGCATTATGTTTAATTATGTCAAAATGAACCATATAAACCGCCATAGCTTATAAATAAGCTCTAACGAGCTTATTATGGCTTAATGGGCCTTATCGGGCCCATTAAGGTCCATTAAGTGTTCTAAAGGTCTGTTTTAGTTTTAAAAAGCACTAAGGCATTCGTTAAGCTTATTTAAGCTATAATATTCGGTTTGGCTTATTAATAAGCTCATCGAGCTTATTTTTAGCTTAACGGGCCTCATTGGGCCCGTTAAGGTCCGTTTAACGTTTTAAAGGTCCAAAATGATTTTAATAAGTTCAAAAGGTTCCAATAAGCTCAGCAGGGTCTGATAAGCTTAGAATAAGCTCGGGGAGCTTATTGGAGCTTATTTCGAGCTTATTGGGCTTACAGGCCCAATAACTCAAACCGAATAGAACCTTAAGGGTCCCTTAGGTTTGTCTAACTTATTTCTTGGCTTATTTAGTGCTTTAGGGTCTGTTTCATTTTAGCTTATCCCAATAAGCTAATAAGCACTAGCTAATGGGCCGTTGGGCCCATTTAAGGCCCAAATAGGGTTTTAGGCTTTTCAGTTGGGTCCATTTGGGTCCGTTTGCTATATTAAGGTCTATTAAGCTCATTGAGCTCTCATAAGATCATCAATAAGCTGCCTAAGCTTATTATGAGCTTATTCGCTTATTTAGGGCCCGTTAATAGGCTAGAAGGCCCATTAAGGGTTCGAATAGGTTTCTAAATAAAATGAAAGCCCTATGTGAAGCAAATGAGCACTTCAAGATCATGATTAAGCCCGAGTGGCTTATTAATAAGCCATGGCTTATGAATAAGCCGTGGCTTATGAATAAGCCCTCGTTGGGCCTTGTTGGGCTCGATAGAAGCCCGATAGGGGTTCTAGAGGTTTGGGCTTTATTCCTTAGAGTCCACTAGCTTATCTAGGCTTATAATAAATCTTATAAGCGGCTTAAGTTCACAAATAAGCCGTCCTAGCTTATTTGTGGCTTATGGGTCTTGTGGGCTCACAAAGATGGGTTGTGAAGTCCAATAAGAGTTCGAATGGTTTATTAAGGTCTCGTGTGGGTTTCGTCAAATCGTCTAGCATCAAAACGATATGCCTAGCCTTTCCTAATCGCAACACATAACATGCAAACATTTAAGAGTCTCATATACTCCCTCCCTAGCCACGTCGTTACGTTTTCTTTAAAAGTTTACGTGTAGTTTTCTTATATTTTTATGCCTAGGGTTATTGTTTACATTGAAGTCACTAGTTTGTCCCTAACCATCATTGTACATGTGTTTTAACGAGTCCTTGCCCACACAAATGAAATCCTACGCCACATTAGGCACGCACACTTTATATATATCGCGACATACGTTTAAAAATTCAAAAGGAAATGATATTATGAAACGTAAAGTGTTGTTGTGACTTACAAAGGTCCTATAGCTTTTAGATGGAGGATTGGACGTGTAGTGTATAAATCCCTAGCTCGTATATCTCTTGTGTGACAACCTTAGTGCTTATAGGTTCGAATGAAAAGAAGTGGGAGGTGTTTGCTTGCGGTTGGTATCCCGAACAAGAGAAGATAGAGTTTAAGGTGTGTGTGAGTTAACAAGAGTGTCAAATGGTGAGATATGAATGTGTATTTATCGATTACCCTTAAGCACTCGTTAATAGGATAATTGTTGTGTTTGTGGGTTCGAATGAAGAAATGAAAAGTGTTTGCTTGTGTTTCGTGACCCGAACAAAGGACACAATATATGTTTAGTTGTTTGAGAGAGTTTAAGGTGTGTGTGAGTTTTCAAGAGTGTCAAAAGGTGAGATATGAGTGTGTATTTATAGGCAATAAGCTTAGTTACATCTTCTAGTCCACAACGAATCGAACGTGCCCTAAATAGTGGTATTTGGGTTTTCTAGTTACTACACATGGTTTTCTTGTTAAACCATTTAGTATAATTCTTAATGGTGATGTGTTTGTACAAGATTTGCTTAGCTAGCCAAATCTTATGGATTTATGTGTTTGTGAGGGCTTAACCATTGCCTAGGGGATTCAACGGAAGGAAAAAGCGGGTATTAACCACTGGCTAATAAGTTTAGTAGAGACAATTAGGACTAGTATTTATTAGTTAGTTGAGGTACTAGTACTTTTAGGATCATTAGCAATATCTTTGGTGACTTTCTAAGTATGTATATGCATGTATTCGGCCCTAGTGGGTGTTTCACACAAGAATTGATTTAATTTTTGTACTTAAGGTTTAAAAGTGGGTATTGGTTTGAGTCTAGGTGGGTCTAGGTATTTCCGGGGTGTGGTCCAAATGCATTTTTATCGCGAAAAGTTACCCTTTACGTTGACCAAATAAAAATATAAAGTTACGCCAAGGAACATAATTATTTTTCTTAATAATTATTTCTTAATTGGTTGATGTAAACCTCAATTTATTTTATGATCGTTTACATTAATTGATTATCTCTAGTCTACGCGGTTTAGCTTAAAAGTAAATATTAAAAATTAAACACGTATCGGACTAAAATAAACAGTGATCATTAATAGAGTCGTACAATGACATGAAAATGAGAAATGTTACATCATTCAACTGGGTCTAGTCCTACATATTTAATGCGTTGCAACTTCGGTGTTGTTTGGGCGTAGGCTAAGAGTCCGGGATAGCTCTCCATATTGCAATTTATATATCTAGAATCATAGGATCACAAATATTGACCTATCTTTGCCTTTAGATTAGTGAGCTTAGTTGAGCCATAAGGTGACCTTGGTATCAACGAGTACGTTCTTATTCCATTGGTAAGGACTCGGATAGTAGACTACTAGTATATAAATCGCCGTTAAGCAGTAAGTGGGTAAAGTCTCAATGAGCTAGGGTTTAGTAAGAGCACCATTACTTAGATCCTAAGATAGATTATAATCAACATAAGGATGCTTTATGCGGATGCGTCTAATTGTGACAGAATTAGCGTGTCTAGGTCTTAGGAAGAAGTATCGCCTAAGTCTAGGAATGATATGCCCTTCGAGATAAGACAATCATTGCACTAAATAAACAAACCTACGTTTTATCAGATTATTCATGGTTGATACGTTTTCCTTACATTAGTTCTCGACCGCTTCTATATTGTTTGTTTGTCTTCTTGTGTGTGTTTAGTGCTTTACTTGTCATAAAAACCTTAGGTTAGATACACAAAACTGTGCCAGTCTCTCAAGCTAAAACCCCCCTTTTGCATTAGTTTTAGGTTTAACTTAGATAACTAAAATACTAATAGAATTAGAATTAATGCTCTCGCTCTTAGTGATCGACACCCTACTTACCACGAAACTTCATCTGACCGGATACACTGCCCGTTAAAGTGTTGTTTTTAGGTATAGTAGGCATAAAATAAATAGTAAAACTTGATAGATAAAATAACACCTACACAACGACACATCAATCACAAATGGGCCTCAAAGCCCAATAAGCTTAAACTAGTTATTACGAAGGCTAAAAATGGATTTTTGGTATACTATTCTTTAATTTATATATTATTTATATATATGTTAGTCGAATAGTCTTTTGAGATCTGTGTCTTGTTCATTATTGCGAATGGGGTTGGTCGTTTTGATCGGATGGATTTAATTAAAGAGAAAGTTGCTGAAAAATGAGGTTTAAAAACTTTGAAACGTCTTATAAACGAACAGGTCATGCCGAAATTTCAAAAAAATATTATACTTTGAATATTTTACAAAAATTATGAATTCTTAGAAACCCGACAAATGGATGAAATAAATAAAACATTATTATTTTAATACACCAACTAAAAGATGAAAATATATTTTATAATTTTATAAAACTTTAATTAATGATTTAACGTAATTAAAACGTGTTACTTTTCATAATCAATACAATCAAACTAGGCAACTTAAGACTACTGGATATATTACCAGGACATATTTATTAATAACTATTATCTAATCTAAGTCTAAATGTTTTCTCATCTAATTTCCTAAATACTATAAGTATACATTATCTAATCATACATACTTTAATTATATTTTATTCAAGTCTTATTTTACCGACCATACACAACCAGAACATTAAAGTGACCGGTAAACGCACGTTTTAACTACTATGCATCAATCTTAAACGTACATTTAGGGAACCTAAATTTAAAATTGAACTTTAAATGGATTAGGTCATGTCTGGAGGCCGTGCCATTACCATTTATTTGATCATATCCTCAGCTACTTATCGCCTTGCTTAAAGGTGAGTTCTCATAGCCCCATTTTTAAAATCTTTTCCGTTGAGGGAAAATGATACTCAAAACCTTTTACAATGACTTTCAATACTTTGCAAAAACCTTTAATTCTTTTTTGACAATGCTATGTGCTTATGTTTGCGTGTATGAATGTTATGTGAACACTATGTGAATGTTATGCGAATACTATGAGATTAATTTATGCGAAGTTCCACTGGGAATTTCTGCACTACAATATTCAGCCGACTGTGTAGCTCCAGCTGGTAGGCGATAGGTTCAGAGGACTATAAGCGCGCGGGTTATTTGATATGTTGATTTAGGTGGGATACCCTAGTATGATGTGTTGATGTGATGATCATTTAAATACTGTTCTTATGCTTCTGCTTTCATATTGCACACTGTCAACAATTATATGTAGCACACACAATTGGGTTTTCCTTAACTACAAGTCTCCAACGTAGTTGACCCTATCGAGTTTCATTTTCAGGTAATGTAATTGATCCATGAAGCAGGGATTAGATACTTTTAGTCAGACCTCTAAGTAGCACATACATTTTATTCTTATGGGATTTATAATTGGAGTTGCATTGGAGACTATGATTCATGTTTTGCCTGTTCGATTTCAGTTAGAAATGTATCCCTACGGATGTGAGGTGTGGTTGTAATAATTTCAGACTATGTGCTGTGGTTCACTATTTTGACATAAGTTCTATTCTTGTTTGTCGCGAGGAATGTTGTAACACTTGTATTAAATGCATTTTAGTTTTCTACTATATTGCGCTTTATGTGTATGACGATCAATCCTCCGTAAAAGCCTCATGTTTTGCATTGTCAGGGCTGTGACAAAACCCATTCTCATGATGTTTTGAATTGAGGTTCAATGCCTATTACTGTGGCACAATGAACCTCTTCTTCCAATTGTGTGAAAATTTCTACCCTCTAGTACAGGAGCAAACATTTATCTAGCCACCATTATATTTAATGAGTTTGTGGTTCTTCTGTGCCATAATTTAATGGATCTTGATTTTAAAATCTTATGAGTAGTCTATCAAAACTTTTGAAGGTTTTACAAATTCAAAATGCTCTGATACCATTGTTGGTACCTTGAATTGCGATATTAGGTTTATCATTGTTAAACTAATCACAATTCCATGACAAACAAAGTAAGTTTTAAACACACAAACACACACCACACACACGCACATAATATATATATATATATATATACTATATATATATAATACGATATATTTATTCTTATATAAAACAATATAAAGAAAAAGTTTAAAACACACAAAAGTAACATTTTAATGTATATGTTCTTATTAGAATCAAATAAAGAATCTATGATACACCTTGCTTGCGAAATAGTAAGGTGGTTGAACGGAAACTGGGTTGTGATCTTCTTCTAACTTAAACTCTAACCAAAGTTATGAGTATAAAGGAAAACAAAAATTATTCGACTAGAACTGAAGCTCAGTTCAGCAGTTTTTGTTCTGTTTGTTTGAGAGTTAAATGCTATTCAATGTGTTTCACATTAATTAGAAGATATAGCATTTACTCTCATCATCCCTTTCCTTTTATAGGCAAAAGAATTAGGGTTTACAAGTTTTAACCTAGTATATGTGTCATGTATTAAATGGGTGGTTGAGCTACCATTTAATGTACGAATGCTTTAAGGTACTAGGTACAATCGTATTTAATGTACGAATGCTTTAGCTTTCAGTCGTATTTACGCTATTTTTACTTAATTTCGTAACCCAGCCTAGCCACTTGCAGACACATACCTGCTCGGAGAAATATCGAGTCCTATTATGCCGCTTAAAGAGCTCAATTCTTGCCTTTTTATCTTTTCTTTCTCTTATATTAATTTCTTGACGTCTCATTCTTATTTTTTTGCTATTCACCATTGTTCTTCCTGGAGCAAAATACTTATAATCTATGGAGTAAAAAGCTTGGTACAATCAACTTACGAAAAATAATATTAAACGATCAAAGTAATTCATTTCCAAAATACACATAGAAGTAATCCCTAAATGGTTATATAAATAACAATTACTAAATAAAATCTTACTTTAGTATACCTTGGTGTCTGAATGTATTTTCAGGTAGTGGAAGCTCAAAACCCTCATTTACCTTGGCATTGCACTGCAACAAATATTTATCAATGTGTAAAAAGTAATAAATTCATCGTCATTTGATTAACTTATAATAAAATCTACATTAACCCCCTATACAAAAGATTAAGTTAAAAATATAATATTGTACAAATGGCTTACATGTAGCCATCATACACACAAATGTATGAAACCTGACAAAACTTTTGAATCATATTGGGACTAATATGATCCGGTATATACAGCAATAAGGTATTGGTAAGCCAATCCAACCAAGGACATGTCTACACATAAAAAACTTTTGCTCACTTATACTCAAAACCATTACAAAAGTGTCTTTCATTGATATTCTTAGAACGGAAAGACAAGCTCCAAATTGTACTTTTGCATTAGCTACCTTAATGATTACTTAAAATGTCACAACCAGAATAATGAATTTTGTCTCAATGATGATCTTACCATCAATAGCTTGATTTTGGTCTCTTTAATTATCTGAGGTTTAGCGTGGTTGTGCTTACATGGTTCATAAATAGGAATCTGATAACTAGCAATCTTAATTTTTTTGGGATAGGCATAATTTTCTAGTATATTATAAGCGTTACCAATTTTTGCATTATCCAAACTGATAATGCCTATTTCAGGTAAACTAAGCAGTTCAATTAAGTTACTTTTTTACGAACAACTGAACTTAAAAGTTAAAACCGTAATAAATGAAACTAAATGTTATTTTTCAGTAAATAATTAGCTTTTCGAGAATACTCGCAAAATTTATAAAATAAGCAAACTGAAACATTATGTACAGAAGTACTTACTTATAAGAACAAACAGATAAATTAAGCAATCCCAAACACCCCTTAATGCAAATATCATACCAGCTTTTGGTTATTAAGTCTTCCACTTAGATAATAACTTATTCCTTTCATCTTAGATAATAACTTATACCTTGTGGTGTGAAGGGTAAACTTGCTTGTCCTGGGTAGTAAAATGGAGGCTATAACTGTAGAAAAAGTGTACAAAAAATAAGAAACCATTTATAAAAGGAGGTTTCAATTACTTTCTTATAATCTTTTCTTCTTTTTCTCCTACCAGAATTTTTTTTCGAAGCGAGACTCTCTTTAATGGGTAGATTTCTACCACAACCACATAAAATACTACAATTCAACCTATTAGCTCATAATAAGACTATATTGCAAATAGATCAAATGTTCGCATCCATAATTTTTTCAAGTTCTTGAGGTGGGTGAATTATGTCCAAAATATAAAAGCCTACATAGGGGGCATTTGTAAAGCACATGCTTAAGAGGTAATCCCCCAACCTAAATATACAAATAAGCATTATCAAAAAGTTTATAATTGTGAATGTTGTGAGTGGCTGCAATGCATAATAAATAAATAAATAATGTAAATAGAAATACGGACAAATGTAATAATCAACAATCTTTATGACTAATACCGATAACTAATGTGACTTACATGTACATGAATTCTTTGCGGCTTCATAATCTGAGATTGTCATTTGAATAAGAGAACATTTCAACCTCGTCTCACATCTTAACTGATTCAATTCCTTTTGCTGCATAACAAAAATGCACGTTAGTCCATAGTAGTTTAAAAGAATTTGTTATTGCATATCTCGAGTGTTTATACTTGTACCTAAAAACAAATTAACTTAAATGAGACCATTAAAAATATTGTGCTAAACTCGCGACTAATTATGACAAGTTAGTGCGTACCAATGAAGTCTGATATGCGAGTTTAACCCAATAGCAATTCTGGCAATGATCCCAATTGCTAGTGATGTGCTATCAAATCTGATGGGTTGTGTTCTTTATAGTAATCCAGGAACATTCATTATGATGTATTTGGTATTGAACAAATATAGCTTTACACTTACTGATCATGTGTTCTTTTCTACAGAAAACACCTCCAACCCGAGTAATAACTTTGCAATACGATGTTTAATCCTTTTACTCTATTAGTTTGTGTAAGCATAGTGCATAGTGTCTAGAATTGGAACTTACATATGCAATTATTGAACAGAAGGCTCTCTTAACAACTTCAAGCAATGAAAATGCGAAGCAACAACACCCAAAAAGATACACGCACAACATAGATAGCAAACCTCATTTCAACTGTACTATAATTGGCCCCTAGAATGATCACTATAATAAACAATGTGCAACATTAGTTCCCAATATCTGTACCAATAACCAAAAAGTGGTAAGCTTCCAAACTAACACAAAACCTACTCTTTAGCATCTTCTATTTTTTCAAATCCTAAGTTACTACTAAAATCAAACCAAGCTTAATAAAAAAATGAAATTAATTCTCAAATTAATCTAGCATTTCCTTACCTAATTATCTATTTTAGGATCTTAAAACGTGCTTAACATTAAAACTAGAACCTCACATACGCTTTGTCCATTTTATGATATGATGATAAAATACATTGGATAATATATTGCGTACCTCAGTTACTTCTTGTATGCACTCATTAGACTGATTTGTCCTTAAGTAACAAACCCTTCTGCTGATGATTTTAGCAGATTTAGTTGGGTATTTTTCTTAGCTACCAAGGATGAAACATCTGAAATCCTTTGTAATCTTATCATAGGCTTAGAAAAACAATTGAATCATAATGTTAAAATCATTAGATGTGATAATGAGACAGAGTTTAAGAATTATGCTATGAATGAATTATGTGCTAAGAAATGAATCAAAAGGGAGTTTAGTGTAGCTAGAACTCCACAGCAGAATGGTGTTGCAGAAATGAAAAACAGGACCCTAATTGAGGCAGCTAGAACTATGTAGCAGACTCACTTTTACCTATCTCATTTTGGGCAGAGGCAGTTAATACTGCTTGCTATGTACTGAATAGGGTATTGGTGACCAAACCTCAAAATAAGACACCTTATGAACTATTAATAGGTAAATCGCCTAGTATTAGTTTTATGAGACCTTTTGGGTGCTCCTTGACTATTTTGAACACATTAATATTATTGGGCAAATTTGATGGGAAAATTGATGATGGTTATTTGCTTGGATACTCTACCTCTAGTAAAGCCTTTAGAGTATACAACAAAAGGACCAAAAGGGTAGAAGAAAATCTGCACATAAATTTTCTTGAAGATCAACCAAATGTGGCAGGAACTGGTCCTAATTGGATGTTTGATCTTGATTTTCTCACCAATTCTTTTTTTTTAATGAATTATATTACTAATTGTATAGAAATCAGGTTATTGTGGTTTGCAGGTATACAAGATTTTTTGTTGTAGTTTCATCAGAAATGATAAAGGACCTACTCAGAATACATACTGCTTCCACTACAACCTCATAGGACAAGGATTCCAGTAAAGGATGTTGTTCAGGTTGCACAAGAAAAACCTTCTGAAAATGCTTCTCCAGAAAGGATATACAAGATTCAGAAGATGTTATTGATAAGGAAGGACAACATCAGATGCCAGAGATGAAACAAGTTTCTATGATGAACTTGAGAAGGTGGTTATCTGGAATTGACTGTAAAGCTATGAATGATGTTTCAAGACAAGCCTTTGAAGAAGAAAAGAGGAAAATTGCATCTCAAAAGAAGGCAGCTCAGGCTACCAGTGCTAACACACTTAGTACTGATAGACCATCTGTTAGTACTGATAGGCATTTGTTAGTACTGATAGGTCTAACACACCATATGTTAGTGCTGCTAGTACTTCCACAGGTGCAAATGCTGATGAATCATCATTTGTCTATCTTGGAGGAAAAATACCTATTGATGCATCTACTCTCCCTAATGCTGATTTACCCATTGATCCAAATATGCCTGACTTGGAAGATGCTTCTGATACTCTCCCAAATGATGGAATATTCAATGGAGCTTATGATGATGATGAAGATGTGGGTGCAGTGGCTGATTTTAACAGCATGGATAACACCATTGTTGTCAGTCCTATTCCCATACTCAGAATTCATAAGGATCATCCAAAAGGACAAACTCTAAGAGATCCTACATCAGCAGTTCAAACAAGAGGGAAGATTCAAAAGGCTTCTTCAGTATAACAAGCCTTGGTAAGTTACATTCACAGACAGAATAGAACAAATCGCAAGGATCATCAAAACTGTTTGTTTGCATGTTTTCTCTCTTAAGAAGAACCCAAGACTATATCACAAGCCTTATAAGATGAAGTTGGGTTAAGTATTGATAAGAGGAATTTGCTTCAGTTCAAAACTACTGAAGTTTGAGGTTCATGTTGAGTTTCCTTATGGGAAAAGGATAATTGGCACAAAGTGGGTCTTCAGGAATAAGAGGGATGAGAGAAGTATTATTGTGAAAAATAAAGCACGGCTTGTAGCACAAGGGTTTAAATAGGAGGAAGGTATAGATTATGATGAGGTTTTTGCACCTGTTGCCAGAATTGAGTCAATTAGGTTATTTTTAGCCTTTGCATCATACATGGGATTTACTGTCTACCAAATGGATGTTAAAAGTACATTTCTCTATGGCACTATTGAAGAAGAGGTGTATGTTCATCAACCTCTAGGCCTTTGTGTTCTGATCATCCAAAACAATGTCTATAAAGTGATTAAAGCTCTTGTATGTTCTACATCTAAGTCCAAGAGCTTGGTATGAGACACTTTCTTCTTTTCTGATAGAAAATGGTTTCAGAAGAGGTACCATAGACAAAACATTGTTTATCAAGAAGAAAAAGAGTGACATTATGTTAGTCCAAGTGTATGTGGATGACATTATTTTTGGTTCTACAAAGAAGTCTATGTGTATAGAGTTTGAAGAATGTATGCACAAAAGATTCCAGAGAGTTCCTTTGGGTGAACTCACATTCTTTTGGGACTACAAGAGTCGTAAGCAACAAAATTGATGGAATCTTATTAGTTCAGGTATAAGAATGTAGTCTGACATCTTAAAGAAGTTTTGATTTTTTATCCATCAGAACTGCTACTGAACTACCTATTGAGTTAATAAGCGCATGTCATGGATGAAGATGGTGTAGATGTAGATGTACATGTATACAGGTCTATGATTGGCTCTCTAATGTATTTGACTGCATCAAGGCCAGACATCATGTTTGCTGTTTGTGCCTGTGCTAGATTTCAAGTCACTCCAAAAGCCTCACACTTAAATGCAGTAAAAGGATTTTTAGGTACCTCAAACATCAACCCAAATTAGGTTTATGGTATCCTAGGGATTCACCTTTTGAACTTGAAGCTTACTCAGAAAGTGATTATGGAGGAGCCAGCCTTGACATAAAATCAACAACAGGTGGATGTTAATTTCTTGGTAGAAGATTGATATTCTTTGGCAATGCATGAAACAAGTCTAGCTATGGCAATTCTACTACAAAGGCAGAATATGTTGCAGCTGCTAACTGTTGTGGGCAAGTATTATGGATACAGAATCAGATGATGGATTATGGTTTCAATTTCATGAACACCAAAATCCATATTGATAATGAGAGCACTATAAGTGTGATCAAGAATCCTGTTTCTCATTCAAAGACCAAGCATATTGAGATTCGTTTCCATTTTATAAGAGATTGTTATGAGAAGAGACTGACAGAAGTTATCAAGATTCACATAGATTCTAATGTTGCAGATCTTCTCACCAAAGGATTTGATGTCACAAGATTTAACTTTTTGGTGGTTAGTATTAGATTATTGAATCTGTAGCTACAATTGAGGGGAGGTAAGATGATTTGGTGTACAGTTTGTATAAAATGTTATGTGAGCAGATAGATTTTGCCAATGGTGATGTTTTTCATTTAGTTATTTGGGTTCTAAAGAGTGATTAGAGAGAGACAATGATGGTACTGAAGAGCTTTTGTTGTCAAACGTGTTCGATTTTTTGGTTAACAAAAGTTAGTACCGACAGGCTTAAAGTTAGTACCGACAGGCAAAGTTTGTACCGCTATAAAGCCGTTAGAGAAAATACCGGTAGGGGTTTAGAGTGTAATTTTTTACGGTTTCTTCGCCATTGGGGATGCTACTACTATAAATACCCAACTCAATTACACAATTGATCCTTCTTCGCCCTCTTAATCGCTTTTAATTGACAAATCCTAATCTTTCATCACCGACAATTACCAAAATCAAATACACGATAGCTGGTTTGGAATTCTATCCTAAGCATAATATGGTGGCCTATTTGGAAAAGACGGATGGGAATACAGAGTTTCATTAGATTATGGACTTTCTCACACGTAGTTCAATTAATTATGCACTCACTGTACATCCCATAGTCTCAACTTCGTTTGTTGAACAGTTTTGGATGACTGCTAAGTCTAGAACAATCAACAACACTAGTTATATAGATGCCATAGTTGCTGGCAAGCCTGTGACTATCCTAGAGGCATCAATAAGAAGTGATATTCTTTTTGATGATGCTGATGGGATAGATTCTTTAAATAACCAGGCTATATTTGATAATATTCAGGTAATGAGGTATGAGGGAGACCTGAATACTTTAACTTTTAACAAAGCCCTCTTTTCACCCCAATGGAAATTTCTTTTTCATACCATGAATCATTTGAAGGATTCAAGTAATCTTATGATATTAAGTCAAGAACTAGAGAGAGAGAGTGGGTTGGATGATCTTAGAGAGAAAGTAACATGGAATGGATGAATTGTATTATGTGTGAAAATATGGAAAATGGAACAACCAACCCCTCTCCAAGGCTAGGAGAGGGATTATATACTACATGGATGGCCAGTCCATGGGCTGTGATGGGCTTCCCATGGGCCTTGGGCCGGACTGGATTACTAATCTAATCATTACACTAACTACGAGCTAA
>BQNB010080819.1:0-29816 GCA_026074375.1 Tanacetum coccineum
AACTTTCATGAGCTTCAATGTTTATCTAAACATCTTGAATGAAAGGCCGATTGAGATTTGCTCTTCCACATGTTTCGTCCCTAATATATCGATGATATAAGGAGAGTCAAGCTAGAGACTCGCACAAAAACAAGCGCTTCTCGGGAGGCAACCCGTGTCTTTTCTTCTTTCTATTTTATTAATAAATAAGTGTGTGATTTTATAGCCCAAGTGTAGGGGCGTGCTTATTTCAATGGTATGTGGTTCCATTTTTGCAGGATTCCTTAAGATCATGAAGACCCGTGCTTGTTTTCAATCCTCCAATCGTGCGGTCTCCGATCTTCTGCTTATTTTGGAATCCTCAATCCTGATCATGTATATATATTGTGTTTCCCCTTTCACACTTGGAATTTTTTGCATTTGCCTTTTTTGTTCCTAATTGTGGGGGTTAAATCCGATGCTTTTGAACATTGAGGCCAATGTTCCATTCTAAGTGTGGGGGGGATTTCTGCTGAAATATGATCTTACGTGTGCCTATATGTGTTCCCACGCAACCCCGTTTTGACCAAAATTTTAAAATTTTTATTGTTTTATTATGATATATATATAAAAAATATAATAATAATAATAATAATAAATAAATAAATAAAAAATGGAAAAAATGATGAAAATATAAAAATTTGCAAAGAACGAAAAATGATAGAGTTGAATATAAGTTAGATGCTAAGCATGGAGTAGTTGGAACTCTTTAGAGCTCATAGAGGTTAATTGTGGCTTTTTGCTCCCACCAGCTTAATAAACGTTATATAATTGTTGAATAAATAAAGTTGCTTTGGTTTTTGCGATTCTTAGTTTAGATCACTTCGTAAATATTCCTTCTGGTAAAAGTAAGGTACACATCGAGGTTTTGTCAGTGTTGTGGGGAAATAGACTCTTGGACCATGGTCTGCTCGCATACCGATTTGGCAGTTGTTAAAAGACCACATGACTTGAAATTTGGCTAATAATAATAATAATGTAATAAACCGAAGCCGAAATAAGACTTCTGTATCATGGTCGGCTCACATACCGATGTGATAGTCGTTTAAAAGGTAGAGGTAATAATAATAATAAAAACCGTGGCCTGATAAAAGTTTACTGTCTCTGATCGGTTCGCTGCCGATGTTGCAGCCTTCTAAAAGGTCGATGATCTCCTGGTCCAAATAAGACTCCTGGACCATGGTCGGCTCGCATACTGATGTGGCAGTTGTTTAAAAGACCAAGGGGTTTAATAATGTTGCAATAATAATAATAATAATAATAATAATAATAATAATAATAATAATAATAATAATAATAATAATAATAATAATAATAATAATAATAATAATAATAAAGCCAAATTTCGACTTCGGGGTTATCTAAATAAAGCCTCAGTCTATAGACTCGTAGTTGAGTTGTTTCGGATGAAATAAAAATGATAACCCCTAAATCATGCGAAATTAAAACCTTAATGTGGACTTTATTCTCACCATATCGTCTTTTTAGGAAAAGATTTCAAACTAATTATGGTCTAAACCGGGTTTACTTTATATAAATAAGGACTTAATTTATTTGTCACCAATAATGATAATAAAATCAATAGATGATTTAGGAATAATGGGAGCGAAAAGTTAAAGTTTTTACTTACACAATTAGCATTTATGAGTAGTGTTAGCATTTAATCTTATATTTGGCTGTGATTTCGTTTTAAGCTTAGTTTGGGAATTATGAAATGTCAAGGATGACGAACTCCCGTTCTTTTAGCCTTTTAAATAAATTTTAAGAATTTTTATCTTAGTTTTTATCTATTATTATTAAATAAGTGGTTAAAACGGGGGCGCTTTAGAAATAAATAATTTTTGAACCTTCTTAATGGACCTTTTCTGTTCTTGTTTGATTGTGAGGGGTCATAAGTTAAAAGGGGATTTAATTATTTATTTTCGGGCGTGTTTTATTTACATTGCGTGTGGGACCTGCAATGGCTTAGTGTGGGGGGATTTGATGTGTGCATAAACACACATCATTTGTACCCCGGAAAATGCTAATAAACGGAGTAAAACACTAAAATATGAGTAATTAAGTTGCAAATATGTTTGTATTGTGGTTTTATGTCTTATAGGTACAAAGGATTAAAAACAAAGCAAAAACGGTAATTTTCGGGTGACTTTCGACGACGTTTTCACGTTTATCGATGTTCAAACGAAGTCATTTATATTCCATGATCACACCATTGGAAAGAGCATGAAATTACGAGTCCAACGATACCGGCCTTTCTATCGTGAACCATTCTAATTTGAACCCATAATATAATTAAAGGATTACCTAGCTCACTCTGGTAATACCCTTTACCCACATCCTTTGGGTATCATGTTTTTTGATTCATGACAGAGGGTTTATCCCCTTTACTTAATCTACGTCAGCTTGCCACGTGGGCACCACGTGGCTAGACACAGTGGTGCCATTGGTGGCAGGTCTATGTGGCGGACCCGGACTCGACCGTAATGACCCGGCCCATGACGACCAACCGGCCTTGTCCCGCCGAGTTGACGGGCGGTCAACACCGTTGGACCGGATGGTCAGCGGTGGTCAACGGTGGTCCGGCCACCGGTGAACGCCGCAGCTAGAACGGTTGGTCCCGCCACCTTAACCATCAGTTAACGTCACGCCGTTGACAAACTGGGTGGGTCGGCGAAGGCTGACCTGACGGTGTGGATACCGAACTTACGCCACGTGGCACCACCTACTAGGTGGTGACACGTGACATTCTAATGATTGATGTCAGATTGCAGGCAAGTAGGAGGTGCATAGATGACATGTCAGCTGACATCGTCAGTCGACGGTACGAATCCATTGGTGGCAGGTTGAGGTGTAAGTACGAGGTACGTGGCTATGTTTAGGTGGCGGCTGGCCAATCAGAGCGTGACATGTGGCATCTGGCGTGTGTCAGTCCGAGGAGGCGTGTGTCAGTACGAGGTCAGAGTGCATGAATCCGTGCCATAGGGGCACATAATGAGGCGATTGGCTTTAGAGGCAAAAAAAGACCAAAATACCCTCAGATCTAGCAATATGAGTGGTGGATGACCTAAAAGGACGAAAATACCCCCACCTACTTTGGGCTATATATATCACACGCATCAGCAGCATTTGATGTTAGAGAGTAGTGTTAGATGGTAGTATTAAATTAGTTTATTTTCAAATTAGTAGTAGGTGTAGATTTAGGAGTAGTATAGTATAATTTTTAGCTTATTGTAAAAAGCTTTTATAGCTTATTTAGTTTTTGTATCAGATTTTGAGCTTATTTAATGAGATGTTTGAGGTTGTGGTTTTTCTGCTTATTATTTATTAATGCTTTTTTATTATGTTATTTTTTACTCTTTCTTTTCCTTTTGCTTATTTCCAAATAAGTCATGCTTTATTGCTTATTTTTTGGATCCCATCTCTTAAACTGTATATTCTATTAAGCTACTTCCCATAGCTTTTTAGAATTGCTTATTGTTGTATTCTTTTCCGATTTTAAGCTTTTCGAGTGAGTTATTTTAGCTTATATTCGATTGCTTTTTTTTATTCAAGTTATTTTTTATTTATAGGATATAATCCTTAATCATACCCGATCCGTGTTCATTGACTTGAACACCTTAGTTTCGGGTGGATTTAGTTCACTAATACATAATAGATCTTTATTTTTTAGTTATTTTCTTGCATTTATGTTTGTTGATTTTAATTCTAGTTATTTTACTTAGATCTAATCTGTAAATTTACCCGATCCAAGTTCACTTGATTGAACATCTTAGTTTCGGGTAGATTTAGATCTAAAGTTTTCATCTTTTAGCTTATTGTCTTTAGAATAAATTCTAAAATAGCTTTTGCTTATCTCATCTTTTTCTCATTTTCTTGTCTTTACTTTTTCAAAATGCTTATTGTTTGATTAGCTCACGTTTCGGTGCTTATAAACAGGGTGTCATGGTTCCTACTCGACTTATTCATTAAGTCTTGAGCACTTTATCTTCGAGAGCTTATTATTTAGTTATTTAGTCATAAAGTTCTAATACCTTTACTAGTTTTTCTTATAGCTTATTAAACTAGGGCTTATTTCGAAGGGTATTTGTAGCTTATTTGAGAAGTGGCTTATTTATAAGCTTATATTCTTCATCCGTTCTTCGAAAAAGCCTTGATAGCTTTTTAGCTTAATCTAGTTTTTATTTCAATTAGTTTTTTTTATATATAGATTTAATCTAGTTTTATTTTTACAAAAATTTGTTTTCAAAATAGCTTATTTTTATAAAAAGTTTTCATATTATTAGCTGTTATTGTGTCTTAAACTTTTCATGTTCTTATTTTCTTTATTCCATCTTTCTTCATTTAAGGCTCGGAGCTTAAGGTCTTATAGGTTAATAAAATAGATAATGTTTGTATCTTTTTTGTTTTACGAAGTAATTAGTAGATAAAGTTGACATCCTTTATTGTCATTTAGTGGAAGTAGAGCTTTAAAGTGATAAACTTATTTGTTTATTAAGTTTATAAGATCGGGTGGTTATCGTTTATTTGCGGCCTCTTCAATTTGGTTACATTTTCTATCCTTTTTCAATTAATTAGTGTAGATTTAAATTAGTTATTTTATAAAATGTTAAGCGTATTTGATATTTGCCTGGGTATTGTGTAATTTACGTGTGGTTGCTAAGTGCATTAGTGATTTGGAATTTAAGTGCGATTTGAAATAGGTTTAAAAAATTAATAGTCCAATTTACATACCGTCATTTTCTTTTAATGCAATTTTAAATTACTTGTTATTTATTTTAAAAACATTTTAATTCTACTTGTTCATTTAATTTCTTTGCAACTTGTTTGTTCTTAGGATTTAATTCATAAAACCTAAAACCTCAATTAAGAACATTTCACGTCACTTAGCAAGCATATTTGTCATTTATATCAATTTTAGTATAATCTTTTAGTTTTTTTTAATTTTAGAATTAATATTAGTTTAGATTTAGTATAAAAATAGTTTAAAACCAAAACAAAAATATTTGTCATTCAAGCACCAAACGAAACATTCTCATGAATTTCAATTCATCTCTCGCCGTGGAAACGACACTCGGAAGATAGACTATTATTTTACCTAAAGTAATTGTCTTATCTGACTGGATATACTATATATTACTACGACACGCGTTTGACGTTTATCAAGCGGTTACATCCGGAGAAGGAGATGAAGAAGAAGAAGTAGTACTCACTTTTGAAACAATCGGTTTGTTTCGTGAAGTACGTACTTTCGACTTATTCTCAATAATCGTCAAAGCATCTCGAGGAGTACGGTTCAAAATATTACCACCGGCGACTGCATTTAGCGAATCTTGATCGGATTGTGTCAACGCATTGTAAAACGTATCGATTTGATGTAATTCCGAAAAACCGTGATGTGGGCATTTACGAATGAGATATTTGAAACGATCCCATGCCTCACTAAACGTTTCATCAAACTTCTGCTGAAAATTCTTGATGTCATTTTTGAGATTCGTAGTCCTCGACGGAGGAAATAAATAATTCACAAACTTAGAAACGAGATCTTCCCATGTATGGATAGAACGAGGGGGTTCTTTTTCATGCCAAATCTGGGCTGCCCGCTCAAGAGAAAATGGGAAAAGCATCAACTTGATAGCTTCATGTGAAACATTCTTATACTTAAGCATAGAAGTGATCTTGTTAAACCAACGAATATGAGAATGGGGATCGTCCCTTTCGAAACCATGAAATTGACTCGAAGTTACTAGCGAAAGTAACTCGACTTTTAACTCAAAATTATCGGCAAGTATTGGGGGAATAACAATAGCATCTCCGTAACCCTCGGTGGGTGCTTGAAGTAACTCTGACATAGTCCGTGTTTCCGCCATAGTAGCAACAAGAGTCTCTACAATAGTTCGAACCTCGGGTTTGACTATTTGCTGGGTAAGTCTTCGATTTACGGTCGCTTCGGATCGGGGGAGAATTTAACAAGTAAAATTAGATGAAGATGTGGTGCGCTACTATGGCACTAACAAAAATACAATCTAAAAGAAAAATATTTTTGTAAACCGATAGTCAAAAGTTCACGGTAGCTCTCTAGAAAACGCACAAAGAAGCGGAGGAGCGGGTAAGCGCGAAGCGTTTTAAAAACCTTCTCCTTTCAGGTCGAAGTTCGTAGGATCAACCCTCTTTATACCTCTTTTATGGTTTGTTAAACTAAAGATGAGCCGATTTAACAATTGACAAAACGGTTTCTTTTGTTGTTTTTTAATTTTTTTTTGGTATTTTAAATATTTTAGGAAAAGTATTTGTGTTTTTTTAATTTTTATATTTTTATAATAAAAAATAAATCGAGAAAAATAAAATATTTTTGTATTTTATAGTTTTATATAAAAAATGAAAAGTATATTCACAAAAAATGATAACTTCATGGGGAAGGATCTTCAAGACACTAATCTTCAAACCTCAACAGCGGCGCCAAAAACTTGGTTCGATATTATTTAGTCTATATATAAAATATATATAAATCCTAAAATACCAAATAAGTAGTAGTATAGAGAGTATCCCGTTTGATATAAAAATTGCTTGAGGACAAACAATATTTTATCTTCCGGATGTCGTATCCCGACGAAGTGTGAATTGAAAACCTTGTTTCGGTTCGTGATCGCGTGCTTGAATATTCAATATTTTAGATTTTGGGTTCTAAATCTAAAAATGCAGAGGGAAAGCACATAAAAGGTACGCTAAACTAGAATTAAAGGTACAATTAAATTCTAACGACAATTAAACATTTAACGATTAATTAACGACTAACGGATAAACAAAATTTATCAAAATAAGCTCTAAAAACTTAAAATGCAAATTTCTTAAACTAAAATGATAAAATTAATTTTTAGAAACAGAAAATATATTTTTTTGTATTTTTATTATTTTTAAAACTAATTTTAAAGCTTTTTAAACTAAAAACTCAATTCAAAATATTAAATGAAAACTAAAAATTATGAAAAAACTCAAAACAATTCTTAAACTAATAATAAAGGTTTAGGAAGAAAAGTAGATTTCACAGCTTATTCTAGTAAGCTGTGAAAATTATAATAAGCTAAATAAGCAAAACTGGAAAAGTGGGTAATTAATAAATGGTGCAAAGGTTTAAATAAAAAAGACTACAGGACAGTTGGTTAAGGTGTTGTGTGTGTAAGGTCAAAGGTTCGAACCCTATGACTTCCTTTTTGAAAATTTATATATTTTTTTATATTTTCTTTTGAAAATGCTAAAAACTAAGTAAAAATAAGTAACTTTAACAAAGGGCTTATTGCCAGAACTCACTAATAAGCTAGAAAAAGCTAATCAAAAGGAGGTGTTAGTTTGCTTTTTGAGATTTTGACATAATGAGTTAAAACTGTTTAGACTTTTTGGGACTTAATAAGCAAAAAGAAAAGCGAGTAAGCTGAAACATACCTAAACCTACACCTAATAAGCTCTAATGACTACAAATAAGCAAATGAAATAAGCTGAACTTTATTAAAAAGCATTAAGACAGTGGACTAAAAAGCAACTTAAAGGACGTATGACTAACTTTTTAGCTATGATTATGACAATAAGCAATTAAAAATAAGCAGCGAATAAATACAGATTATGACCTTAACTAACTTAGCGACTAGGGATTAAAAAAATAAGCAAATAAAAATAAGATAAAAAGCTACCATATGCCTTAAGCATTATAGACTCCAAAATCAGTACTTAAAAGGCGTTTGACAAACTTTAAGCTAAGCCTATTTACTAAAAGCAATAGAATAAGCATAAAAAACTTAAAACGATTAAGACCTTGACTTTAAAGAACACAAATAAGCTAAATTTTAACAACATAATTAGTTAAAGGAATAAGCTTTAGATATGAAAATTGAAAAAGATAGTTACGTTTTGGCTTTTTGAAAGGTAATGATAATTGCAACTAAATTTAAGACTTCAAAACCATTTTTTACTAGCAGAAAACTTAAAACAGATTAATTCTAGACTATAATAAGCTATATTCAACAGAAATAAATCTAAATTAAGCTAGGAATTGATCTTAAAAGACCTGCTTAAAGAGGCTTTTAAGCTAAACCAATTACTTGAATGTTTTCACAAAAGGATTTTCAACACCATTTGACTCAAAAACATATTGGATAATTGTTGCATTATAAATTCAATTTGGGAGCACAAAAACGTCACATTAAGCGAAACATTTTTATAAGTCCATGATCTCAAACAGTTTAGAAACCTAGTTATGCATTGGCAGACCTGATGATTTTGATTAAACATTTCTTCAAATCGTAAATCCAATACCTATTATGTGCTTTATGAAAAAAAATTGCAGACCTTGATTGAGCTTATCAAAACTGACTTAGGAACTAAAAACAGCTTTGAACCTTATTTGACCCATTTTAAGACTTTAACTCAACATCCTTTAACTTTGAATTTTCATTTAAAAGCTAAAACAGACTTAGTTAAGCCCTAAAATGGAAAAACAGATTAAGCACTATGACTATTAAGGACAGATAAGCAATTACTTTGGAAAAATAAGCACTAAGTAATAAGCTATACTAATAAGCTATATTAACTCTAAAATAGACAGATTTTATAAAACTCTAATCTAACTTATTCTAAGCTATAAACCAAACATTTTAAGCTAATATAAGACAGTATAAGCACAAATAAGCAGATAATAAGCAGAAATAAGCAGTTTAATAAGATATAAAGGAAATAAGCTAGAAAATAGTAAAAGAGAGTGTACCTTGATCCCAGCTCAAACAGGGATCTAAATTTCTCAAAAGAGCTTATCTACAAGCTCCAGCTTGTTGAAAACAAGCTGGTAAAGCACCATAAGCCCATCCCTTTCTGGCTTATCATCCAAAAGCTTATTATGATTTTTGAGGTTATTTGAGTGATAAGCTTATTCAGTTAAGCTTTAAACAAGATTAACTGAATAAGTGATAGATTCTTAGGAAATGAGAACTTATTGAGCTTATTAGATAGTATCCAAACACATTTTAGTTAAATTACATAAAAGTTAAACACGAAATTTAAAACTCAGTTAAAAGGAAAACTAAAATTTTTATTAATTCTGAAAAGATTACAAGCATTAAAATGAAATTACATTAAGAGAACTACAATAAGCTAAACATTACACTAAAAAGCTACTAAAAAACTAGATACTCTACTGTGTAACTAAACTCCTCTATTTATAGTGAAGATGTAAAGCTTCTAGGCCCTTGAGGAGCGTCCTTGATCATTTAATCGCCACCCTTGATTAAAATTCCATCCATTTAAGCCCTTGGATCACTTCCACGTTTGTCCAACCAATGGGAGAGCATGGGATTGCCAACGTGGCCTGAGTATGGTGTCAGAGGGTAGCCACGTTGGCCTTCTAGAAGACATAGAGCGTGTGTGTGGTGAGAGTTTACCCTGTGTTACTCGTCTCTGTGTAGATAAAGTGGGAGGGAAAGGGTATAATGAATAGTAAGTTTTTGACCCAGTTTATATCGTTTGACTTGGACCAGGTAATGGGTGGATTAGGCTTTGACTTGTGATTGGGCCAGGATTGGATTTGGACTAGGATAGTTATGGATTTAGATTTATGATTTAGGCTTAATAGGATTTATATCATTCAATTGATAATGGGCTGACCCGACCCATGAAACGGGTACGGGTTAGCCCATTAAAAATGATTATGCCTTCGGCTTTGGTTTTCTCACGCTTTTCTAATCCCGTGCTCGGTTTTGTCCATTTTGGCTTCGTTTTTGTCCATTTTTGATATACCCGTTACTTGCAAGACATAATTCACAAAATACACATATACAATGTATTTTTCATATATTATTGATCATTTAAGCTTGTCTTAATAAGGAAAGATGATATGTGATTAATCACATATCAACGATAAATTAAGAAATCGATTTTTTAAACAATCCAAACATTGAACTTTCATTAAGATGGCTAATACCCGAGGGTATTAGCCCACAACCATTGTAATTATACAAGCGTAATCAAACAATTGAAATCGAACGATTAAGAGAGTAAAAATTACATGATGTCTTCTATGGATTCGTGATCAATGCTTGACCTTGGTGGCTGATCTTCTCTTCTAAAATTCGTATTTTAGTGAGTATGGTATAAATAATGTGATATTGCACACTGGAAACTCGTTTTTGAGTATCTATTTATAGTGTCTGAAAAAGACTCGATACGCCGTATCCAGCAAGGTCGATACGGCGTATTTGGTTGGATTCCTTAGAGTGCGCGCTACGTTCGTAATAAATCTTTGATATCATTCCCAATTTACTTGATTTACTGTATCTTCGAATAGTTATCTTCATGGATACGGCGTTATGTAGACAGAGTGAATACACCGTATTGGGAAATTGGTCAAACGCTGTTTTTTATGAAGTCTTGGCTGTTTAGATACGCCGGTATCTCTTTAGTTGGATAGACGCTACTTAGGTGAAAATTTTTAGCAATATTTAAATATCTTCATTTTAGCTCCAAATTATGCGCCTTTTATGATTTGTATTCACAAAAACATCTGAATTACCTATATTTATCAACTTTTAAAGCAATTAGTACCTAATAATGTAATAATTATATAAAGTGGGCAAAATGATGGGATAAATGATATAATAAAGTGACTTACTTTGTATGTCTCACCGCACCCTGCAAAACAGCCTAAGCCTGTGAAAGAGAAATCCTCCAAGCCTACTCCCTCAAAGAAAATCTGCAAGGGTAAAGTGATGAAAGTTCGCAAGGGAAAGAAGTCTGACGATATTGTCGACCACGACCTATAATTACGTCGCTCGATTAATACACGATTAAATAAGATCAACGATGCGTACATCGTTATGACGAAATCATGCATATTTTTATATGCATACATACATACATGTGATGAGAAATCCACTTGCGCGTCTTTAAACCTTAACCCTTAGTATATTATATATATATATATATATATATATATATATATATATATATATACTATTTTCCGTCCAATCATAACTTATCTCGAATATTTACAGAAAGTTACTATTTTTAGACCTACCGTTTTTAGAACCGAACAATGGTAATAAAAATAATTAATTGAAATAATATATTAACCGACCTTATTTTATCACTCAAAATCGTACTCGTAATGTATTAATATTAATTAAAATATTCGTTGACTTTTACGTTGACCTTTAGTTTTGACCCGATATATCTTAATTTTAAAAAACTGAAAGACCTCGCGGCAAAGTACAGACGTCATTTACGAACAACTTTTGTGTGTTTCGCGGAAGGCCGAATAGGACTCGGAAGTGGCTCAAATCATTTTATTTATTAAAATCTGTCAATATTTATATCTTATTATTAAAAATAACCTATTTTCCTACTAAAGTGTATATTTCGATTTCACTTCAGTTTCTTCGTTATTGAGAGTTAAAAGTCCCGTTTTATATCAAAACGTCCGTAAAAAGATAATTTGTTATATTTTGTAAACTAAAGTCTGACTTTTCAAAATCTCGAACCCCGAATCCCATGTTCTATTTTCTGGTCAAAATGACCCGTTACAAACACGCGCCAAAATCCGTTTTTAGCTCAAAAACTTATCTAAAATATGTCTATTATGGCTTATAATTTCATATTAATCCCGCTTTAATATCAATAATATATTATCTCGACGCCGCAAGTTTCAATAGATTTCATCACATATAATTACTCGATCAAATAAATGAAATAATCGAAATAGCTTTTGTGTTGCAAAACCAAACGCACCCATTTCGGTGTTTAAGACCAATCAAACCAAACGCACCCTCTTTCGGTTGTGTTCGCAGACAACCAAACACCATTTTCTTATTTTTTTTTACCAAGCCAAACGCACCCTAATCCATATTATGAACAAATCAAACGCCCTCATGGCTGTCCCGAAACTAAAAGCACCCGCGTGGGTGGCTGACCCGCGAACCCAACGCACCCTTGGTGCCTGGTAAAACCAACGCACCCTTAGCGTGGTCTAAACAAACAAACGCACCCTTTCGGTGCTTAAGAAAAAAAAAACAACCGCAGCCCTTGCTGCTGAACCCGGATCCAAATGCACCCCCTTGGTGATGTTTTGAAAACGAAACGCACCCTATGGTGGTTCATAGCAGCGGCTGTGGCTGCCACCCAAACGCACCCCCTTGGTGCCGGATAACAAACTGAACGCTCCCCTTGGTGGTGGTGTTTTACCACCGAAACAAAACACCTTTGTGGTGTTTTCATCAAGTCAAACGCACCTTTTTGGTGCGGCACAAATAACCACACACACCCTATGGTGGTTTCGGTGGGGTGGTAGTAGCATGGCGTCGGGGGTGATGTGGAGGTGATGGCAGCGGCGGCTGCCATGGCGGCCGGAGGAGGGATGGCGACGCGTGGCCGCGAGTGGAGGTGGGGATCGGGTAGATCGGGTGATGGGGATCCTTTTTGGACTCGGTCGGAATGTCGCCGATAATAAGTTTTCGGCGGCCGGCGGCGTGTGGCCTGGCTGGCGGCGGTGGCCGGATGGCGAGAGGGGTGGCGAAACTTGAGAGAAAACTTTTATTTATTATATAAGTCTTAAATGAATATTAGAAATTATATAATAGTTTTAGGGTTTATTGTTTAACTTTTTAATATAGTTTTATAAAGTACTCGGTTCGGACTCGTTTGAACTAGTTAATCGGTTGATTCGAGTCACGAAACTCGCGCCATTGTTTTCCAAATCATTTTTCCGATAACAACGAGAATTTATGATATTATTTCCATAAATATTGTTTATAACATTTATAAAAATGTTCGTTATTTATTTGGTGAACCAGTTACGTATTGTCCGAGAGTTAAAACTGTATTCAATTTTAACCCGTATATTCCGGTTATCAACCAAACGTTTTGAAATATCTGATGACTAATTTATTAAATATTTTTTATTAATAAAAGTGTTAATTAAATATAACATAATTATTTTCTCGGTTCTAAATCTTGCGAGGGCATTTCAGTCACTTTCTGACTGTTTCGGGCTCGGGTCAAACTAAAAAGTTGCAGGAATTTCGGTTTTACATAAAATTGCCACTTTTAGAGTCCGTAATAACGAAAAAGTGATTTAATGTTCGCTTTTTGATACGTTAACTATAATTAATATTTATCTTTTTTCGTTTTTTAAGCCAAATAAGTTAAAAATAACTTTCACTTGAGAAAGATAATAATAAAATATGTTTTATTATTAGTAACATGTTACGAAAATTTTACCGGTCAGCAGGGTAATGTTTTTACGAGACAATAAAAGACCAAAGTCAAAATGTCAAGTCAGACCAAAAAATTCAAAGGGTAAAATCCGTCATTTGAAATTTCGAAAATTCTTGGATGTTACACTAAGCTTCTCAACAAAAAAGGATTTAATTGAAAAAAAGAATTACGATAAATTGTTTAGAAGTTATACAACTCTTGAAAAACATTGCATCTCTTTAGAAGTTGATACTCAACTTAATCAGGAAATTTTTTAAAGGGACAATTCTGTTTCAAATCAAAGTGCTCCAAATTTTGATCAATACCTTGAATTAAATGAATTGAAAAAGCTCTAGTCACATGAGAAAGACACGGTATAAGGAAGTTGAAAGAGATAATTTAAATCTTTAAATTAAGGTCAAGAAGGACATAGAGAGATTATAAAACTATAAAATATGTAATTGGATCATAGGTGTCAATGTCTTATGCTGGAGAATGAACTTTATAAATAGACCTATAAGCAAACTTTATGACTGATCAAACCAAACGTATTCGATCAAAGAACAATGTGATGCTTTATATTAACATCAGTCAATCAAAAGTCTTTGGAAATCTTGTTTAAATGTAAGTCTTCAGGAAAAGGTTTGGTCATTACAGCTTCAGGATGATTAAGGAAAACTTAAAGGAAAAGATTTAGCTGATAATATTGTTACCAAACACACTATTGCTCCAGAAATGCTTAAATTTGATGTGGAACCAATAGCCCCTAAATTGTTAAACAATAAGACAGCTCACTCTGACTACCTTAGGCACACTCAGGAACAAGCTGCGATTCTTAGGGAAGTAGTTAAATAAGAAAAATCACAAAATCCTCTAAATAATTTCTTAGACTCTACTTGTAAGTATACCAAACGGATTCAGGAGTTGCTTATAATAATAAGACAAATGCCCTCAGCATCAACAATTCAGTGATCAAATTGTGGATGTTGACTCCAAACAACAAGGACAGAGGGAGTTAGATTCATGAGTCCGTCACATCCTCAAGAAATACAAACACAAAACAGCTTCTTCATCAAACCTAGTTTCTAACAAACCTATGTTGTCTTCTACAGGAGTAAAACCGTCTACTAGTGCTAGCAGATCACAGCCTTCAGGCAATACAAAGAAAGATAAGATTCAGCAAAAACCAAGTAAGAAGAATAAAGTAAAAGCCCACTCTAGGACAGTTAAATATAGTTTGAAAATTAAGAATTGTGTTGTGGAACCTAACGGAACTGCAAATGTGTAGCATTCCAAGCTTAATGCGAATTCTGAACTTCTATGTGTTAAGTGTAATGGTTGCATGCTTTCTGATAATCATGATTTGTGTGTTCTTAAATTTATCAATGATGTAAATGCTCGTGCTAAATCTAAATCTGTTAAGAAAACCTCAAAGAGAAAAGTTTGGAAACCAACAGGAAAGGTGTTCACAAATATTAGATACACTTGGAGGCCTATTGGTCGGACCTTCACTATAGTAGGAAATGCGTGCCTTTTAAATAAGATTACCACAACTATTGAAGTGCCCCTTAGGAAACCAACTACTCTAGAAACTAATACACCTAAGCCTGTAGTAACATTGGTTTACTCAAGGAAACCTAGGAAATCCAAAACTAATGTTCCTATTAGCAAACCTAAGATTATTAAATCTATATCTGCTAACAACAAGGAAGCCAGTAAATCTTGGGGATTCATAGTTTCGTATATGTTACATTTCCTCTCTTGATGAATGCATGTCGTCAAATTTGTTCTGCTGGTATTTAGACTACGGTTGTTCCAAGCATGATGACGCGGAGTAAGATCGCATCAAGGCTCACCAATTTCGTCAATAAAATTTTTGGTACAGATCAAAGTTGAATGATCCGTGGCAAATGATATTGGGATATAGGATTATTCATATTGGGATTGTTACGATCTTTAGGGTTTTACTAGTGAATGACTTGGGACAAAATTATTCTCTGGTGGAAATTCTGTGATTGAACTTGAAGTTGCTTTTCGTCACAACACACCTCTTCATTCTTATCTAGAAGGTGTTAATCTATTGACTGGATCTTGAGGCAACAATCTGTATACACTGTCTCTTGGAGATATGATGGGTCTCTCCTTTATGTCTCTTGTCAAAGGACCTCAAAGATAAGTCATGGCTTATGGCATCGACGTCTGTTCATCTGAACTTTGGTGCAGTTCATACCATTTAGCTAGACACGTCTTGTTCGAGGTCTCCTTAAGCTAAAATTTGGTGGAATAAAAAATTAAAAAAGGACCATCTATGTTCTGTTAATTGTGCATGGGCAAAAGCAAGAAGAAAACCCACTAACCTAAATTGAGACACCAAACAAGAAAACTTTACTTTTGCACATGGTTCTTTGTGGCCCAATGCATGTGCTAAGTTTTAATGGAATCGTAGTACATCTACATCATTGTCGATGATTACTCTATATTTACATGGGTAAAGTGCTTAAGATCAAAAGATAAAGCTCCAGATTTCATAATCAAGTTTCTTAAGATGATTCAACTGCGGCTCAAGGCACATGTCCGATGAATCAGAACAGATAATGGAATGGAATTTGTTAATCAAACTTTGCGTAAATATTATGAGAAGGTTGGCATCTCTCATGAAACATTTGTTGCTCGCTCTCCATAGCAAAATGGTGTCGTTGAAAGACGTAATCGTACCACTAATATGAAGCTACCAGCACAATGTTGATTTATGCAAAAGCTCCATTATTCTTATGGTCAGAAGCAGTTGCTACTTCATGTTATACCTAAAACCATTCCATCATACGTCTTCGTCACGTCAAAACACCATATGATCTTTTACATGACAAACTTCCCGGCTTATCATTCTTCCATGTATTTGGTGCACTTTGCTATCCGACAAATGATAGTGAGAATTTGTGTAAGTTACAACCGAAAGCTGATATTGGTATTTTCATTGGCTATGCACCCATAAAGAAAACATTTCGAATTTACAACCAACGTACCAGACGAATCATCAAAACAATTCATGTATATTTTGATGAGCTGACAGCAATGGCTTCTGAACACAACAGTTTATAACCCGCACTTCATGAAATGACTCCTGCAACAATCAGTTCTGGACTCGTACCAAACACTCCTCCTTCAACACCGTATGTACAGGCCGACCCTTACATATACAATGTCTAAGGTTTATATAGGCCAGCCCATAAAGCTCAGCCAAGATTTTATGATATGTTCTAGGCCTAAGATGGAAATGCAATAACCGGCCCAAGAACAAAAACAAAATGATGATATTAAATTATGAAGTTTTGCTGTGCATTGAAGCGTTTGTGATTCACACGCCAAAATTAAATCACATTGGCGCGTATTCTGCCCCACTCGCATGTACTAATTTTCCTTGTGGCAAATCAAGGGCCTACACGTGTACATGGAATGTGTGCTAAATAAGCTCAGATATTTGTTTGTTTTCATCGAGCCAATGTTTATTAAAGATAGTGGGACACGCGGCATACCATGACTGGTGGATCTTACCTCAAACGCGTCATTTGGCTATGTGGAGCTCATTTGTTGGTGGATCTGGACCTGGATAGACTATCAAAACGAGGTGCGGAAATCCAAGCCAATCATTGGTGGTTAAATGATGTTTCCTAGAAATTTCGTGCCCCGCTCCCCACATGGAAATTTACAAGAATGCCCCCAAGCTTTGGTTATAAATAAAACGCAAGCAGCAGTATTATTGGAGAGTAGTATTAGTGTAATTTACTCTCAAATTAGTTTTAGCTTATTTTTATTAGTCATAGTTTTCAGCTTATTGTAGCTTAATATTCTGGCTTATTGTAATCACTTTTAGCTTAATAATGAAAAGAGGTTTTGAATATTTGTTGCTTATTCTCATGTCTTGATCTTTCTTTTCTCTCTTTCTTTCTTTTTAAGCTTTTCGACTAAAAGTTTTTCCATCCAGCTTATTTAGGAGCTTTTCTACTGGGCATATTAATCAATAAGTTATAAATCGAATAAGCTATAATTGGCTTATCGGATTTATTTTCTTATTTATTTGATAAGTTTCAAACTCATAAGCTTATAAATAAGCCCCTTGGTATCGGTATTTTTCGAATAAGCATGTTATTGCTTATTGTTCCACTGCTTACTTATAACTTTTCCTCTATGTCAAATAAGTTCTTTCTATGGCTTATTCGTTTGGGGATTAGCATATACAATCATAAGTTTTAGCTTATTTTGTTTCCATTTATTTTCCTTTCTTATTTTCGATTAAGCTATTTAGTTAGCTTATTTAATTCCTTTTTCTCATAGCTTCTAGATTCGATTAAGCTTTTTTAGCTTAATCGATTGTGAGCTTTTAGGAGTATAGATCTAGCCTATTAAAGCTTATTCCTTATTGTGTAGTTTTCGAATAAGCTACCTATTAGCTTATTCGATTAGCTTATTTCGATAGTTAAAATGAACCTGGCCCAAAGCAAATAAGGGATAAAACAATTAATGTTATATAGTAAATACAAAATGATGCTCTAGCTCAGCTGGACGCATCTGTTTCGTTAAAACCATTACCCCAAGGTCCAGGGTTCGAATCTACATGAGGGTACAGCCACGTCAGTTGTCACGTAGTGCCACGTGGTGACACGTAGACGCCACGTGGCAACTGTTGACCCAACCCGACCCGGCCATTGACCCGGCCAGACCACTGTTCCGGTGGTGGTCCACGGTGGTCCGCACCGTTGACGGTCGTTGGCCACCGTTGACCGCCATCATTGATCGTCGTTGACCGGTGGTCCGGTGTGGCTCCGGTAACGGCTGGCAGGCCACGTGGCACCACTCAGGAGGTGACAGGTGGTAAAGCTAATGATTGGTTGCAGGTTCAAGTAGCGGCTTGTTAGAGGTTCAGTACGAGGTACTGTAGCTGCAGGTCGGGTACGAGGTTCAGATTTGGCAGGTTCAGATGGCAGAAGGTTTAGTACCAGGTATCAATCCTGAGGGTTCTAGAAGCATACGTGGCATGCTCTCATTGGTGGATGCAACTGGTGTACGAGGAACGCAATTCCATGCCAATCATTGGCAATTAAGTCGGTGGGAAGAAACTTTGTGGAAACTGCAAATACACGCTCCTTCGAGCCAAATTACTAAAATCCCCTAGATCTGGAACTCTTATTGGTGGATCACCTGAAAAGACAAAAATGCCCTCCACCCCTCTTGGGCTATATAACTGGACGCAGATGGCTCATTTAAGGATCTAAACATTTCACTTAGCAAGCATATCTTTTTATATATATCTCTTTGTTTAATTGTTATGCTTATTTGCTATTTAGTATAATCTAGCTTAGTTTTATTTTATATTTAATTTTAAATCAAAAAGAAAAATATTTGGCAATCAAGCATAAAACAAAACGCTTTCGTGAATTTCAAATTCATCTCTCGTTAGATTCATGCCATCGTGGGATCAACGACATCCAGAATGATTAACTATTACTTTTCCTCAATAAATTAATATCCGAGACGTGTTACTTATATATATATATAGGTATCTTAAATATATGATATATAGTAATAGATATATATATATATATATATATTATATCGTATATATAAATATATATATATAGATAAATTACTTTCACACATTTCATCAAATCAGTTTTTGGCACCGCTGCTAGGAAGAGGTGTACGATTTACACGTGGTGTTTGAAGTTAGTGCCTTGAAGATCCTTTCGTCTTGGAAGTTTATTTTCGTATAAATATTAAAAAATTAAAAAATAAAAAATAAAAAAAATCCAAAAATATTTTCTTTCTTATTATATAATATATCTTATTAAAAATACCAAAAATATTTTTCTTTAATCTTTATCTCAAAAATATAAAAACCAAAAATATTTTTCATTTCTATTTTATTTTCTTTTATAAATATTTAAAAAAAATTCAAAAATATTTATATTTGTATTATTTCTTCTTTTTAGTGCATAAGCACTCGTTCTTCTTCTTCTAATCTCGTTCCTCCTTTTATAGTTCCCGAGAGTGTTATTCGAGGTCGTCGGAGAAATCTCGATGATCCGTCTCTTTTACTCGATTTTGAAGAAATTAACATGAATCCGAATAACGTTCAAGGACCGCCTCCTGCGGGTCCTCCTCCTCAAAATCATAATGGTCCACCGGGACTTAATCTACAAATGCCAGCTCCCGATCTTCGAATGATGAAGGACCTGTGCCAGCCACGATGAATAGACGGGGCGGACCGATCGCTCCCGTTAACATTCAGGCTACTGACTTCGGACTGAAGAATCATATGATTCAACAAGTTTAAAACAGTTGTCAGTTTCACGGGCTACTGGGTGATGATGCAAATAAACATCTCGACAAGTTCTTGACTATCACCCAGAGTATGAAGCAGAACAGGGTCGCCGATGACGCCCTCCGCTTATACTGCTTTCCTTATTCGTTAACGCATCATGCCACCGCGTGGTTTGATCGTCTTCCGAAAAATTCTATCCATACGTTCCAGGAGATGGCTTTGAAATTTCTTTCTAAATACTTTCCTCCTTCTATGGTGACGAAACTAAGGAACGATATTAGCGCCAGCTTCCGGATGAATTGTTATTCGAGGCGTGGGAACGTTACAAGCTTTCGATCGACTGGTGTCCAAACCATAATATGTTACCCGTTACTCAAATAGACACGTTCTATAAGGGGGGGGGGGGGGGGGGGGGGGGGGGGGGGGGGGGGGGGGGGGGTGTTGTTGACATCCGAGAGTTAGTTGACTTGGTGATTATCAATTTATATCATCGGCTATCCAGAAGAAGAAATGCGCTCCATCCGTGACTTAATTGACTTTGAAAGTTGCGGTATCAAAATCTTGAAATGGTTAATTATGTAGTTCTTTGGATAATTGGTTTAATACAACAAACTACATGAAGCGGCTTGCAAGAAAGTTATGTAAAATACTCGAAGAAAGGATTGTTGGTTTAGAAGGGGCACTAAAACAACATCAACACTGACATCACCAACCACACAAGCTCAAGTTCATGTGTATCTGAATCTATTTCATACTCAAAGTTTGATGCAAGGAATTTTGTAACTTGGAAAGAAAGTTAAAGCAATGTCGAAGAGTGCTTGGACAGAAAGATCAGATTGACAACTTCTTGAAAGAAAGAAGGTTAATGAGGAGCGTAGATATAAGGTCGTTGGTGGGAGATTGTAGAAGGAGAACCTACAAATAAGCTATAAAGGACCATATGAATTTCATTATATTATGTTCTCATCATTCAGTCAAATACTCGTATATAAATAAAACTTGTGAATATGTACATAACGTAATAAAAGACTTAGGCAAATGTGTGTTCGAGTACATATTTTTTCGAGAATTTTTCATAGAATTCAAAATATTTTAAAAATTCATACTCAACACTATATCATATCCCTCATACTTTGAGGGGGAGCGTTAAAATGTTCCTGGTAGTTATTATGTAACATTTTTTCCCCGAACGTTTAATCAATTGATATCCAAAATATCAAGGGATTAACATTTTGGATAAGGGGAGAAAATGTGATTAAACTAAAACTGAGTATTTGTATTGAAAAGTGATCATATAATATGGACTCAATGCACTCTAAACTTTAACCATGTACTACGATTACGATGCACATGTTAAGGGGGAGCTTTTAGTGATGATGAAAAACTTTCAAAGTGTAAATCTTTTGATATTTATATCACACTTTGATTGAAATTTTCAATGATTTTGGTTTTGATTGAGATGGAATACCCAAAAGACCAACCATGTACTTAAATTTATGGTGCTATAAGGTGGTTAGGCATAGTATTTTCAAATCCATGGATCCAGCCAGAACTGGAGGTATTCTACCCAGAGATATCCACTAGATAGTGTAAAGTCCTATAGGTATGATACAAAGGAGAAAAAGTAAGAATCGGGAAAAGATCCGACTGAAGATGGACTAGCACTGAATAAACCCAACAAGGGTTAGTTATGAAGTCTCGTCGCTGAAGGGGGTTTGAAGATGAAAAAGAAATGTAAGGATAAAGGGTGAAAAGAAAGAAGCCCTCCATACACTTAGGCAGAAACCGGGTTAATACATAAACTGTCAAAAACACTAAGTTGTTGTCTGACATTGAAGACAATCATGGACCTAGTGCGCTATGCACAACCCTCCTTAGCCACTCAAGGTCTCTCAAAAGACTCTTGTTTCGTTTCTCACAGAGATTAAACGCATTTCTTTTGACTTTCTCACTCCGAGTTAGTTGATATTGAAAAGGTGGCAGTCTGCTCCAGCCTCCGATCACTAAAATCAAAGTGCACTATTGAGTCTAGAGCCAAAAGAGATCATTCATAAATCTCATTAGGACACTTGTCAAAATTATGCTTGTTATCTCACACAATGTGAATAACGAGAAATATATAAAGAGTCCTACGCATTATCCTTGTGATTTTGCCAGAACATCAGAGTGATACTCAAGTAATCACAATGAAGATGGAAATCCTGCTTGAGTCAACATCAAACAAGCTCATGGTAGGTGACTTGTACGATTCTTATGAATCAAACTTGTGACAACTGAAAGAAACAATGGTGCGATTCTTTATGAATCAAACTTGTTCCAGCTTAAAACTCTCGATGTGTTACAAACCCACTTTAGCAAGTGATACGTTGATTGATTTTCAAATTAATTTTTTCAATTTAATCGTTGAGACATTAACTCACTAGTTTTACTCTACGGCTCTCTGCTTTGAGACGTTCTAATAATGAGAACATGTTGAGTACGATGAATCAATACATATGTGTTAGAAAGATTCAATACTACCAGCTGGAAATCCTGTCAAGATGATTCTTCTTAAATTGAATCTATCTGATCACAGATCGATCATCACGGATTCAAAGGTTACTCCAACCAAATATGAGCGAATGACAAACCATATACATCCCCTCGATTTATTGCCTAATTGTTTTATTTCCAGGAATATATAAAAAATTGTCCTATGAGGTAACCTAGTTCCAGCTGACTCATAGATCCATTGCCGCATGCTCATACTCGACTGACATTTATAAAGATACCATGAAAGCTCAAGTACATGTTTCAAGACTTCTGCTACTCTGATACCGCACGTCTTTCTTGAAGTGACGAAGTATTAAAGTCAAAGAATTTCAAAGAAGTTTCCGTCACTCTGATACCGTACGTCTTTCTTGAAGTGACAAAGTATTAAAGACAAATAATTTCAAAGAAGTTTCCGTCACTCTGATATCGAACGTCTTTCTCGAAGTGACGAAGTGTTAAAGTTAAAGAATTTCAAGAAAGATGCAACATTAAAGCTTTTCAAGTCAACAAATCAAGAAAGGTATGAGCATATCGGGGGGGGTTGGGTGGTGGGTCAGAAGTAACAGTTCACAAGATGGCAAAGATTACAAATGACATAAAGAGATATGCTTTGGTTGATGATCTCAAGGTTGATCAAGATCACAATCAGTCAAGATAAGAAACAACTCTAACCTAAAGATCCAATGATCACTAAATCAAATCATAAGTCACGATTGAAAGTTGAACGAGCTCAAGACTAAAGATAAACCATGGTATGCTAGGTTTAAGTTTTTGTAAAATGGAGCGACCTCCCTTAGGGGGAGATTCTTAGGAACACGAAAGTGTCGGTCGCTTCCATAGATAACAATCATTAGCTCGTTAAGTAATATTTGGAAACTTACATAGTTAGTTAGCAAAGGCACATGGATAAACCCATGCAAGCCCAAGCCCACTTGTTCATTGTAAGTATATAAACACCTCTCCATGCCTTGTAGAGGTGGTTGGTTGTTCATTTTTCACACATAATATTATAAGTTTACTTTCTCTCTCTAAGTGTTCATCCAACCCTTTCTCTCACTAAGACAATCTCTTTCCCTCTTATCTAGTATGTTATTTGATTAGTCTTCAATAGCTTAGAGTATTTACATGACTTATTTCCACATTAAAGTTCCCAAAAATCATTTTAAACATTATCGGACGTGTCGGGACTCGTTTTTGGCATTTCACGCTATTCACGGGTCAAACCACCCGGAACATAATCAATATAATAATACCCTCTAAAAAGAATTATTATACCCCGTATAATCATAAAACACCTCAATCATATTAATTCACCACCGTCAACACGGTACAAGTTCTAACAAAATTGACAAAAGTCAAAGGACTAAATTAGAACATTCAAGTCATAGAAAAAGGGCAAGGGTTACATTCTACCCCCCTTAAAAAGAATTTCGATGCAAAAATTTAGCTACTAACAGAACTAAACAGATGCGGATACTTAAGTCTCATCTGGTCCTGACGTTACCACATGAATTCAGGTCCACGTTTCGAATTCCACTGAACCTTGACGATGGCAATTCTACTCCGATTAAGCTTCTTGAATTCTTTCTCTAAGAATTCCAAATGTTATTCCACAAAATTTAACTTAGCATCAATTCGGATCTCATCCAAAGGCACTTTCAGTGTTGGGTCAGCCAAACACTTCTTAAGGTTTGACACATGAAACGTGTCATGAATACCATTTAATTTCTCAGTAGTAAATCAGAATCCTACAGGCCACTGGACCGATCCTCTCAATGATCTCAAATGGTCCAACGAACCTAGGTGCTAATTTCCCCTTCATCCCAAAGCGTACCATACCTTTCCAAGGTGACACTTTGAGCAAGACATAGTCATACACTAAACTCTAAGGGTTTTCTCCTCTTATCGGCATAACTTTTCTGACGATCACGCGCAGCCTTAAGTCTATCCTTAATTTGCGAAATCTTCTCAGTGATTTCTTGCACTCGCCAAATCCTATCAACTACCCCTCTCCAACCTCTGCCTACATAATTAGGAAATGACACTTTCTACCATACAAAGCCTCAAACGGGGCACATCTCACACTAGAATGATAACTATTGTTATACAAAAACTCAAGTAATGGAAGATGAACATCTGAGGGTAGTAAGCCGTACTCATGTCTAATCGGTCTGAGGGTAGTAAGCCGTACTCATGTCTAATCGGGTTCCTAATGCCTCTTGCATTGACTGCCAAAACCTTGATGTGACTCGACTATCACGATTAGATATGATCAAGATCGGCACACCATGCCTAGCAATAATATCATTCAGGTATAGTCTAACTAACCTATTCATCTTATAATCCTCACGCATAGGTAGAAAATGAGCAGACTTAGTTAATCGGTCCACAATGACCCAGATTGTATCATGCCCACGACTAGTCCTTGGTAACTTAGTGACAAAATCAATCACTATCCTTTCCTATTTCTATTCAGGTATCTCAGGTTGTTGTAGTAAGCCAGATGGCCTCTGATGTTCAGCCTTAACCTTCAAACAAGTCAAACACCTACTAACATACACAACTATATCCTTCTTCATTCCCGGCCACCAATACCTATCTCTAAGATCATAATACATCTTATTCACTCACCTCCTGGGTGTACAAAGTACTTTGAATTATGAGCCTCATCCATAATTAGGGTTCTCACATCACCCTTCAAAGGAACCCATATTCGATCCAGGTAGTATAAGGCTCCATCGCTCCTATGTTCTATCATCTCATATAGTCCTTTTTGCAACCCCGCAGACTCATCAGATGCCTCTTCTTGAGCCACCAATATCTTACCCTCTGATACCGCTTAAGGTCATAAATCAGTAGCTCGACTCTCTAGTTTTCACCTATCTTTCCTACTCAGTGCATCAGCTACTACATTCGCCTTACTAAGATGGTAGCGAATTTTACAGTCATAATCACTAAAAGCTCTATCCAGCGACGCTATTGCATGTTTAGTTCCTTATGACTAAAAATATGTTGGAGACTCTTATGATCGGTATATATGATGCTCTTTGTCCTATACAAATAATGTCTCCAAATCTTAAGTGCAAACACAACCACACCCAGTTCCAAATCATGGGTGGTGTAATTCTTCTCATGGATTTTCAACTGCCTAGATGCATAAGTTATCACCTTACGTTTTTGCATCAACACACAACCTAATCCTAAGCCAGACGCATCAGAATATAATACAAAGTCTTCCAGTCTATCAGGGAGAGCTAGAACAGGTGCATTACACAACTTGTCCTTCAAAGATTGAAATGCCCTTTCCTATTCCTCACCCTAATCAAAGGTCTTACTTTTCTGAGTCAAAATGGTTAGGGACTTAACTATCTTAGAAAAGTTCTCTATGAACTAACGATAATACCCTACCAAACCTAAAAATGAACAAACTTCAGACAGAGTTCTAGGGGCTTCCCAATTATTTACAGCTTCAATTTTACTAAGGTCTACATGGATACCATTTCCATTAATCACATGACCAAGAAACTGTACTTCCCGCAACCATAATTCGTACTTAGAAAACTTAGCATACAGTTTCTCTTTCTTGAGCAATTCTAAGACTAGCCCTAGGGCACTTCATGCTTTTCCCGGGTCTTAGAGTAACTCAAGATTTCATCAATGAACCTATCCGTACAATCATTTCTAGATAAGGCGCCTACACACTTTGTTTCATCAGATCTATGAATACCGTTGGTGTGTTAGTCAAACCAAATGGCATTACTGTGAACTCAAAATGTCCATAACGAGTTCTAAATGAAGTCTTTGGAATGTCATCCTCATGCACTCTCAGCTGGTGGTATCCGGACCTAAGATCTATCTTAGAGAAGTATTGTGATCCTTAAAGTTGATTCGAATAGGTCGTCTATCCTAGGGAGCCCCCTTCTAGTTTTCCACACAACTTATTTAGTTCTTTATAATCAATACACATCCTAAAGGAACCATCTTTTTTCTTTACAAATAATACTAATGCTCCCCAAGGTGACGAGCTTGGTCAAATGAAACCTTTGTCCTGGAGTTCTTTGAGTTGTCTCGACAACTCCTCCAATTCAGAAGGTGCCAAACGATAGGGAGACTTTGCAACCGACATTGCTCCAAGGACTAACTCAACCCGAAACTCGATTTCCCAAACAGGCGGTAATCTAGATAGATCATCCAGTAATACCTTAGGAAAATCTCTCACTACCACTATCTCTTCTTGCTTCTTCTCTTTGGCCTTAGCACTCATTAAGTGTCTCACATTCTCTTCTGGTTTTTCTCCTAATACTCTAAGCACCTTGCCATCTAGTAGTGGTATCCTCACTACTTTCTCATGACAAGTTATCTCAGCCTTATGGTTGGACAACCAATCCATTCCTATGATCACATCAAAACTCCTGCTTCCAAACGGTATCAAATTAATATCAAACTCATGACCTTCAATTTCTAGTTTACAACCCTTAATGACCTTATCGATTTCTACTAGCTTCCCGCTAGCTATCTCAATCTCATAACTAAATCCTAAGTCACTGGGTTCTATGCCTAACAAAGGCATAAAAGTAGTGGAAACAAAACTATAGTCGGCACTAGAGTCAAATAAGGTTGTGGCATAATGATTGTTCAAAGTGAATGTACCCGTCACGATGTTCGGGTCCTGGCGAGCCTCCTTTGCTCCCAACATAAATGCCCTTCCACACGCCTAGTTACCGTTGTTCCCATGACCATGAACCTCATTAACAGCCACGACTTGGTTCTGATGGTTTCCCCTGGCCTCTGAGCCTGATTCAACCTAGGACTTGCTGCCTTGAAATGATCGATACTACCACACCCATGACAGGTCCTGGCAGTTGGGTTTTTAACATTGATGGGGTTCACATTCCTAGGCACCACTCTATAATCCTTAGCAAAATGTCCTGGGCGGTTATAGTTGAAACAAGCGTGACAGGGTGTCTCAGGTGGATGGTGAAAGTTATAGGTGGTACACTTGGGTTCCGTACCCGTGTATTCTCTCCTAACAGGGTTTGTGGTTGTAGCAAAAGCATTTCCAGTCCTAGTTCTCTTGTTATCATCCCTTGCATTCCTATCCTTACTAGGCTTTCCACTATTTCCTCTATTCTCAGGATTCTTTTTCAGTGACCCATTACTAATAGCCTCATCAGTCAGTGTGCCAGCAATCTGCATAGCCTTTTGAATGGTCGTTGGCTCCGTTGCTGCTACCATCCACCAAATCTATGGAGCAAGGCCATAAATGTACCACTCAATCCTTTTGTTCTCAGGGGTAACTAAGTGAGGAACTAACCTAGACAACTTATGAAATCTATCAGTATACGCAGCATGGCCAGCCCTAACCATGGCGTGATTCCACAACTCAGTTTCCAACTTTTGCATCTCATTACTCAGGCAAAATTCCTCTCTAGTCAAAGTCTTAAAGTCTTCCCATGACATACCTACAACGGCCTCTCGACTTCGTGTATGGATTTGAAAGTTCCACCATGTGAGAGCCTTTCCAACAAATGAACCAGCAGTGTACTTCACCTTTTGATTATCCCTACACCCACTCATATCCTAAACTGACTCTATCTTCTCAGTCCAACGGGTATAGACTATAGCACCTCCCTTACCATCATACTCTTTCGGGTTGCAAGCTAAGAACTCCTTATAGGTACAACCCCTATGGTCGTTGTTCTTAATGACATTCCTAACATCACCTTGGATGTTGTCATTCATGGCATCGCCGTTTGGATTCCTACCAATTCCCTGACCTCTACCTTGGTCGCATACTTTGGCTACAATAGTGGGAAGTAAGTTTTGTAATTGTTGTGCAATGATGGTGGAGAAGTCAAGGACTCCGTCAACACCATCATTCACCTCAGTACCTTGACCACCTACTTGGCCACTTTGACCATCAATCCTACCATCACCCTGATCACCAGATCGACCTCTAGTTCTGCCACCACCTCTACTAGTCCGTCCACCCGTCCTTCCACCTCGTAGTGTGGCAATTGCCCGGCCAGCACTTCGTGTCGTCATTCTTGGCGGCATTATCTACACGAGGGAGGACATATGTAACGTTAGGTAGGTGGGACGGTCAATACGTATAGGATAACTTAATATACTATACTACACATAATACGGTCCTAAGGTGTCAACACCGATTTGTGTGAATGATATTACTAAATACGCGTGAGTCGTAATACGTATATAACTACGTTAGCCACCGTATTTATACCTATATCCTTTCTTAGTTGTACTCAGTATTAGGCTCACACATTTCAATGATTGGCCTATCTAATGCAATATACTATATAACCACATAAGCACGTATAAGCTAAAAACTGCGCACATAGTTCCTATGACGCAACTATATGAAGGTTCCTAGGTTATAGTCTAGGCCAAACCATCTAGTTCTCTATAACCTTGGCTCTGATTACCAATCTGTCACACCCAGTCATAGGCGGAAATACGGGAGTGCAACATAATGATCAATCACAACACAAGATACAAGATAGAGAAAACTAAAATGCATTAATAAGTGTCATGATGATTATTCATCTCAAGTACAGACTTGAGTGAGGTCCCAATCAATAACACAACAAATAGTCGCTTACAAATCCAAATGCCCTCACATGGGTCCCTATCAATCTTAGAACAACAATCATCCAGAAAACAAATCCATAACATACTTCAAAAAGCAAGACCTCTTAAACATGATCCACACGGGATACACTTAAAGTCTGCTATGACACATCTCAACCTTAACGATCATTCTCTTCACCTGAAAATGATACTAAAAAACATCAACAATAATGTTGGTGAGCTCGTAGGTTTGAAGAAAACCCAGTCGTTGTGCCAATATTTCAAACAGTTGGACAATTGTGCTATATGACAATGAATATATGCAAAACAATCACAAACCCATGACTTAGCATTCCCGCTAATCATGTTCAAGACCTAGCATCCCCGCTAGTCTTATCATCAGCTTGTACTACTGCTCTTGGGGTCGCAACCCCGAGGTCATACGCACCTAAAAGCCTACCAGATGGAGCATTTACAATAAGGCAGACCCTTCATAGACATATCAATTCCATGCTAATCACACATCATTTCCATGCACCTCGATGCAGGCAGGAACAATCATACCACATAATATTCACATAGCAGTCATAAGTACTTAAATTGTCCTAAAAACAAAACCACATTTCTCACACTTTAGAAAACAGTTCAAAACACATTTGAGTATCATTTTCCCCTAACAGAAACGATTTAAAAAGTGGGGCTACGAGAACTCACCTCAAGCAAAGGTGTCTAGCCTCAAATCTCAATATCACACAAGCAAATGCAACGACGTCCAAACACGACCTAGTCCAATTAATGTTCCTTTTAATCATTTATTTCCAAAACAGTTTTTAGGTTTGATGCGTAGAAGTTAGACTCATGTTGTACGGTTATCTTTAACGTCTTAGTGGTGTGATGGTTGACAACTTAACTTCAAACGATACCATATCCCAACTCATATCTCCGTATAATATACTTATGCCATTTAAGTAATATAGATAAGTAAAGTAAGTAAATACTTATAAATATACTTCGATATGTCCATTCGGTACACTTAGTTACAATAAATATACCATTTATACTATACGAAATGAAACGTTAAACATTTTAGAGAAGTTTCAAGAAAAATTATACTTTTCGTTTTTTAGTC
>BQNB010080820.1:0-29814 GCA_026074375.1 Tanacetum coccineum
TTTTGTGAAAGCTTATAAATAAGCTTAAAAAGAGCTTTTTAAATCGGACAGAAGCTTAAAGTTAGCTTAAGGCAAAAGTGCTTAAGTCTTTTGACTGTTTAGACAAATAAGCTACAATTTAAACTAAGAAGCTAAAAGAAGTAGCTAACCTATCTTAAATAAGCACTAAAAAGCTAAAATCTACAACTAAATAAGCTTAAAAAGGGGCTTAAACTAAACAGACACTTAACTAAGCTTAAAGGCAAAAAGTGGCTATCTTTTTAACTGTTAACACAAAATAAGCTAAGAAAATGGGAAAATAAGCTCACACAGCTTATCATTCAAAGGATATGAATAACTAGGAGCACAAATAGACTAATGAGATAAGCTCAATAAGCTAGAAGTAGCTTAAGCACCACAGCAGTACTAACTTAAGAGTTAGTACTGTTGGTTATGGATTTGGGCTTAAAAACCTCAATAAGCAAAGGAAAAGGGCAATAAGCTATCTAAGGCAACTAGCACACCTAATAAGCTAGTAAGAGACTGAATTCAACAACTAATAAGCTCCTAATAAGCTAGAAAGAAAATAAGCAATTCCTACACTATGCTAAGTAAAACAGTCAAAACCCTACTTTAAGCTTAAAAATAAGCTATCAAAAGGGCTTATTGAAGTCTGAAACTAAGGGGGCTTATCAAAGAGCTTATGGGCTTTTTAGAAAAGCCAAAAACTTGGGCTTAGGTTCACTAATGAGCTAGATAAGTGGGCTTGAAGTTGGGCCCCTAGCACCAGGGCAAATGGGCTAAAGTAGAGAAGCTAATTTGACAGCTTAAAATAAGCTGTCAAATAAGCTCAAAATTAAAAGTTAAGCTAAGACAGATTGAAAAGGGCTTAAGATGAGCTTATGCTCAAAATCTAAGCTTCTAAAAACAAAGAAAACATGCTGATTTTAGAGATGGAAAAAGGGCTTTTTCCTTTGAAAAATGACAATTAACACTTGGCAGTTTTGACTCAAAAAGTCAAATGACTCAAAGTATTTTTGACAGCTTGTTTAGACACTCAAATAACACAACTTTGGAAACTAAAGCTCAAGTTTACAAGAGCTTATCCAAATAAGCTCTTGTAGTTCTCAAAAAATCAACAGACCTCAAGAAATACTTGTAAAAACTTGAAAAATAGTTTTGGACTAAAAAACTTTGGAAAAACAGACTTAAATAAGCTTAAACACTTAAGCTAAAGCTAACCATGTAACCCCAACCCATACAAATCCTGTTTTGACCCATTTTCATACTTAACCCAAACACCCCTTTATATTTTAAAGATTGATTTTAAAACATATAAGAACTGTTTTAAGCTTAAAATTTTTAAAGACTACTAATTATTATGCAATATTAAGCAATAAAAATATGAAAAGCAAAACAAATAAGCACTTTTAAAGGATAATAAGCTAATGACATAAATAAGCTATATTAGGCAGTTTCTAAGCAAATTGCATGAAAATGAAATGAAAGCAACTAAAAGGCATACTTAAGCATAAATGAACACAAATAAGCACAAAAGACATAGATAAGCTGACAATAAGCTAATAAGCAATGCTACAGTAACCATAAGATAAAATTTAAAAGGAAATGTACCTTAAATCCTTGCTCAAAACAGGATTGTATGAAACCTAATAAGCTCTAAACCTACCCAAAGCTTATGAATAAGCTTAAACTAAGCAAACCCAATGAGCCTTCCAATATTGCTCATTCATCCACAACTTGATCAAACAGTAACCCGTTTCTTTCCTTCTTTAAAATTTTCCTTAAATTTTTGTATAAAAGTTTATTAAAAGACAATTAATAAACTTAAAGTTGCATTGAAATTAAGTAAAAATACATTAAAAGACAGAAAATTAGATGGTGCCCTTAAGGCTTACAAGGTGGCCTATTTATACTAAAAAGCTAGGTCTTGGGTCCTTCTTTGTGTGCTTCTTTTCTCAGCCTGTGTTTGTTTTGTGAGAGTCTTCAAAAGCTAATCCCAGCCATCCATGGTCCTTGTGCTTCTTTTAAATTGATCACAGCCCTCGAATTGATCCTTATCCTTGAAAAATGGGTGGATTGCCAGCTTGGCAGTGGTAACATGTGACAGGGGAAGGTAGTGGAGGAGGGGGAAAATGTTTACCCAATGTGTAATAAGAGTTACAGGTTAAAGAGGTGGGGAAAGGCATGTGAGCTTGGGGGTATGTAAATGGCAGGAAAGGTCAAGTTTGACCTAGTTGACCGAGTCTAAAGGGGGTGAGGGTTTTGGGATTTGCCACTTTTGGTCCCTCAATGTATATCTATGTTTGCACCACACGTCCTTGTGTTTATACGAGTTTGGGGTTTTGACAGAAAACACCCCTGAGTGTTATAAAGGTTATTACACCACAAGTCCTTGTGGTGTATAACTTTGGAGATTTGGCAGCATGAGCCCTTGTGGTTAATACTTTGGGCAATTGGCAGTTTTGGCCCTTGTGAGTATTTTCTCTCTTTTCCTTTATAAAATAAGTTAGGGACTTGGCAGAATTGGTCCCTAAACTTATTTTTCTTCACTTTTTGACTTTGGATTTGTCGGGGTTGACTTTGGTTGACTTTTTCACACTTGGGCTTTGTCTTGTCTTTGTCTTTTCCACGCTTTTCCATTCCGTGTCCGGTTTTGTCGTTTTGGCTTCGTTTTTCGTCCTTTTCTTAGATATCAGTTCCTGCACAACACAATTAGCAAAACAAGCATATTTTTGGTATTTTAAGTCCGTTTTTGGTTATTTTAACTTGTTTTTAAAGGTAAAAGGTATGTGTAATTAAACACATACCAAAATCCCTCATACTAAGGTATTGCCGTGTCCTCACGCAATGCTATGAAGTAAGCATTTAGAAAACTAAGAATCTCGATCCCCCTCGACTAATAACTTGGAAAAGTAGCTAAGTGTTCATCGAGGAAGTTAAAGACTCATAAGTTTTGAAAATCCCCGTCTTTACCATTTTTTTTATATATACACCTATTCCTACACATCTTTTTGTATTTTTCATTTTTCATTAATCAACTACTAGAATGTTTTGACTTTCGTTATTTAATAACTTTAAGGGATCATAGAACAAGATGCATTTCGATCCGAGAATGCCCCAAAAAGGATAAATTCATCATTCCCGACTTTTTACTTATTCCAATCCAAGCTTAAAACGAAATCACCATTAATTATGAGTTAGGATGCTTACACTACTCATATCTGCAATTTGTAAACTTTTCACTCCCGACAATTTATATCTTAAGTGTATGTGCTATTTTGAATTTCAACCATGGATCAACGTTTATAATATTCTCTTATTCACAGTTCCACCCGATAATATGAGTTTAAAGGCGAGATCATCCCATGTAGCGACTTTCTTCGCACATCCCAACCTTGCGGCTAAGTGACCAGGCTTTTGACACCCCACAGAGACTAGTATCGGGACTCACGGACCTTAGGTTTCAAAACTCTCCAAGGTTTCCGTAAGCAATAGCTTAAAAAAATATAATAGCCAAAGTTCAAAAGCATATTCGAATTTATCAAAAAGAGATCTTTTATTCACACTTAACATTAACTATTTACGCAATTGTAACCCTCGACCTTTTAGAAGGCTGCAACATCGGTTGTGAGCCGGCAAGATGCAGCAAACTTTTATCAGTCTCGGATAATTATTCTTACTATGGGTTTTCTTTAGAAGGCTGTAACATCGGTTGTGAGCCGGCAAGATACAACAAACTTTTATCAACCCACAGTTTATTATATTTTTGCATTTTTCATCATTTTTCATTTTTTTTTTAATTGGGAAAACGTCTTTTTGAAAAATTCAAGTATAAATTTGAACTAAGTCTAAAGTTTTTGCTATATACTACATAAAAATTATTGATTTAAGTTTAATTTCTAAAAGTAGCACGTATTTTAATCAGGTTAGAATCTTATGGGAGAAAAAGCGACAAATTACACACATGAGCTCTTAAGATTTCCCAATAAATCCATTGTTTAGCATACAACTCATACTTTACACTACATTTTTTCGTTCCTTTGCGAATAGTCCGCGAACTGCTTAGTCTACAGTTAAGCGAAACAAGCTAGACTCATACACGCTCGATCGGGTCAAAATTTATTCTTATTCTACCCAGCAGGAAAGTCAAAATTGTGACAAAACACTTATTTTATTTTTGAAAATTTTTAAATTTTTTCATTTTTTTGAAATTTTGGTGTTTTAAAAAAAAAAAAAAAAAAAAAAAATAAAAAAAAATAAAAAAAAAAAGAAAAAAAAAAAAATTTTTTTTTAATTTTAAATTAAAAAATGTTTAAATTTTTTTTTTTTGTTTGTAAAAACAGATATTGATAACAACGGCTGCAGCAAAAAACAAATCGAAGAATCCCCCCCATACAGAATGAAACAATTGACCCTCAATGTGTTTACTGAAGGGCTTTCTACGTAAACTTAAGCCTTTTAAGAAGTAGTCTTTAAAGATAAACGTTAGTCATAAGATTAGGATTCGGATTTCCCAAAATGAAGCTGAGGATTGTGAAGCTCTTGTGATCGAAGGACAAATAGCACGAGAAGCTTCAAAAATCCGGGACATCCTGGACAATACAGCACAAAACACAACACAAGGAAAAGGAAAGAGGCAAGCCTCCTCACAACAACTAAACACTTATTCAAAAACTAGCATACTATTACTACTGATAAACTAGGATAAGCATGGGGTGCCTCCCACGAAGCGCTTGTTTAGGGTCACTAAGCTTGACCCAATTCCCTGAATTCAGTTGTCCTTAGGGAATGTTTGGAGGTCTGGGATATCCATAGCAGGGATATCACCTCCAAAGTAGTGCTTGAGACGATGACCATTTACTTTGAAGTTTGGCCCGGAGTTCTGAGATAACTCAACGGTGCCATAAGGAAAGACTTGAACAATGGTAAATGGTCCTGACCAACGGGATTTCAATTTGCCGGAGAAAATTTTCAATCTTGAGTTAAAGAGGAGGACTTGATCACCGACGTTGAAAACGCGGTTTTTGATCTTTGCGTCATGAATTCTCTTAGTTTTCTCTTTGTAGATCAAAGAATTTTCATAGGCTTGATCACGCAGTTCACTTAATTCATTGAGCTGAACTTTGCGTTGATCACCCGCTGTTTGGAGATCAAAGTTTGCATTTTTAAGGGCCCAGTAAGCTTTGTGCTCCAACTCAATCGGTAGATGACATGCCTTTCCATATACAAGAAAATTTTTGGGGGTTTTTTATGGAGTACACCCGATGTGTTTTGTATGCTGTACGGAAGAGCCCAGAGAGCGTCATCTAGTTGTCCGACCAAGAGGCACAGTTTCGGCCACGGTCCTTTCAAGAATTCGTTTAATCCACATTGATACTTCAACCTCCACTCGACTGGGGAATACGCGTGGAGAGACGATTGAGTTGACTACATATTAAGCATGACCTTTGCAAATTGGTCTTGCAAAAATGTGTTCCACGATCACTGATGATGGCACGGGGAGCACCAAATCTCTGGCAAAGAGAGATTTAAGGAATTTGCAAACTACTCGGGCGTCGTTGTGGGGAGCTCCTATGCTTCACCATTTTGACAGATAGTCCGCAGCCACAAGTATGTTATTTGTTGCCTTGAGAGATGGGAAGGGTCCCATGAAGTCGATGCCCCAAACGTCAAAGATTTCACAAACTTGGATGGAATTTTGAGGCATCTCATCCCTTTGTGAAATTTTTCCTTGTCGTTGGCACGAGTCACAATTTTTAACCAACTCGTGTGCATCCTTATATATTGAAGGCCAAAAGAATCCGGCATCAAAGACCTTTTTAGCGGTGAGGTTTGCACCGTGATGTCCCCCGGTGGGTCCATTGTGGCAAGCTTCGAGAATGTCGAGAGCTTCTTTACCGTGCACACACCGCCGGATCATTTGATCAGCACAGATTTTGAACAAGAAGGGGTCATCCCAGAAGTAGTGTTTGACATCTTTGAAAAACTTGTTTTTCTGTTGGGATGACATTCCCTTGACAACGAAGTTCCCCGCATGGTAGTTTGCGAAATCTGCAAACCATGGGGTACTATCAGCACGAAGAGCAACCGATCCAAGAGTTTCGAGAGGGAATGTTTCAGTGATTTCCTTGTTCTCGAGTTTGTCTTGATGAGGGTTCTCAAGTCTGGAAAGATGATCGGCGGCCAGATTTTCTGCTCCTTTTTTGTCTCTTTTTTATTTATGTTGTTTTTTTTCCTTTTTTGTCTCGGATGATAACATCAAATTCTTGGAGCAAAAGGATCCACCGCATCAGTCTTGGCTTAGCATCTTTCTTAGCGAAGAGATACTTTATAGCAGAATGGTCGGTATACACTATGCTCTTAGACAAAACAAGATACGACCGAAACTTCTCAAAAGCGTACACTACCGCAAGTAATTCTTTTTCGGTCGTAGTGTAGTGTGCTTGAGCTTCAGTCATGGTTTTGCTGCTTATGTGGATTGGTGAAAAACTTTTCTTTCGTTGCCTCTAAGTCTGCCCCAATTGCAAAATCACTTGCATCATCACATGAGTTCAAAGGCAAGTCCCAGTCGGAGCACTCAAAATCGAGCCTCAGTCCAATTTTCTTTTAAGTGGTATTAAAGGATTCTATACAACTCTTTTGAAAGAAAAATGGAGTCTCCTTTTCAAGCAGTGAGTCATTGGGCGGGCTATTTTGAGGTCCTTGTATGAATCAATCGGTAAAAACCGCGTGCCCAAAGAAAAACTTTCGGACACTTTCACAGTAGTCAGGTGAGGAGCTTGGCGATAAACTTCAACGTTAGCTCGATCACCTCAATTCCTGCTTTAAGATTTTGTGTCCGAGAACAATGCCTTCTTTTACCATGAAAATGCTTTTCTCAGTAAGGACCAAATTGGTGTCTTCACACCGGGTCAACATTGCCAAGGGATAGCATGTAGAGAAAAAATCCCAAAGACTGAAAAGTCATCATAAACACTTCCATCGTTTTTCATCATGTCATAGGAAGATTGCCATCATACATCGTTGGGAAACGTGCCATGTGCATTGCATAGCCAAATGCATGGCGACGAAAGGCAAATGTTCCGTATGGCAAGTCAAGGTTGTCTTTTGTTCTTGGTCCTTCGGTCTAATGGGAATCTGGGAAATAACCCTAAACCCATTAGCGGAAACAATTAGAGTTGGTTCCCGCGAGTCCTTTCGAGCATTTGGTCCATGAAGGGAAGTGGGAAGTGGTCCTTTTCGGGTAGCCTCATTCAACTTTCTGTAGTCGATGCACACTCTCCACCCTGTGACCAGCGAGTCGGTAAAATAACATCTCATCATTTTTCACGACGGTCATGCCACCTTCTAGGTACACAATGCACAGGCTTACCCATAGAACTGTCAGAGACCGGATAAATCAATCCGCGCCAAAAGCTTTTCACTTCTTTCTTGAGACGTTCCGTGATTTTTGGGGTTTACTCGCCTTAGATGCTGAACCGTAGGATCGTAGTCCCTCTTCCATGAGACTTTGTGTGTACGAACTCTGGGTTGATACCCTTGTAATTTGAAAGTTTCCAAGCGATGCTCGCTTGTGGGACTTTAAGAACCTCGATTAGACTGCCTTTTCTCATTTTTCATTCTTTTGCAATAATACGGGTAACTAGTCGTCACCCTCCTAAAAATATAATCCAAATGAGGTGGCAAGTCCTTGAGTTCAACCTCAGGGGGCTCATTAACATGAAGAATTTTCATGATTTGCTTCACAAATCTTAAGATCTTTTCGAGTTTCAGGAAAATAATTTCCTTGGAGAGGTGGTGAATGGTTTCACATTGAAGAATTGCTTCGAGGAGAAGTATGTCCCCTTCAGGGTCATAAATAAGTTGGATCAATTCCGTGAAGTTGGATCATCCTCTAAAGCAAGGAAAAGTCGGCTTCTTCAAAAGGAGAAGTCACTGTCCCCGAATGGAGTTAAGGATGAGAAGACGTAGAGCCGATTGGAACACAGTAAGGATGGGATTGCCACTCGAGATCACATTTGAGAACCAAGAACTTCTTGAGAGTATTCTTCACAAGCCATATCAATGACGTCAATTCGGTTGCGTCTATGATTGTAGTCGGCTGTGTAACCTCAAAGTTTGGTCCAGATTGAATTAATGGCCCTCTCCTGCAACACGAAGGGTTATCTCGCCTTTCGTATACATCGATTATTGCACGACTTGTCTATTATTAAAAGGAAAAACCTCTCCCAGAATTAGAGGTACACGGGACTGGTTCAGAAAACGACGACTACGGAAATCTGCAGGAAATTGGAACTTTCCCACCGTCACATAGACGTCTTCAGCGATACCGATTGGTTCAGAGATTGAACGATCCGCTAATTCTAGCGTCATGCAAGTTGGGGTTAGTTCGGAAAGAGAGAGATTTCCGACTAATATGGCATAAGAATTAATGCTTGGCACAAGATCGGCCAATGGCGTTGCATGTATTAATCTCGAAAATTCACAATGGAATGAGACATCGTCCCAGGGTCTCCAAGTTTCTCTGGAAACTTGTTTAGGATACTGCTGACAATCTCATTCAACTGGTTCTAGCCATTTCACTCAACTTTTCCTTGTTTCCGATTAAGGTTTTTAGAGTCGATGCAAATTTTGGCATGAACATCAAGGCATCTGTAAAGCTAATTTCGAAACTCAAATCCCGAAAGATTTCATAGAATTTCTCAATTTGGTCATTAGCTTCTCCCCCCCCCCCCCCACCACAACGTCTTTCATCATTTCTTCTTGAAGGAAATGGAATTGATGCTTTTTGGTTAGGCCTTGAAGCACTAACTGGAGTATTTGCAGGTTTTTTAGAAATTAATTCTGATTGACACTAGGACAACCTGGAAAGGTTTTGGGGGGGGGGAAAAAAACCGTCTTCGGTGCCATCCGTAATTATAGATGCATCTTGTCCTTTGTGACTCTCGGTATCACGTACCAATACATTTGAAAGAAGAAGTAATAGGAATCGTGGGTCCCTTGTAAGCTACACCACTTCGAGTGGTAATACCTTTTAGATCCTCTTTCGGGTTAGTAACGGTGTTACTAGGGAGAGTTCCCGAAGTAGAGGCGGTATTGGAAGCGACAAACTTGGAAAGCATGTCTGTGAGATTGGTCAATTGATTTTGCATGTTTTGACCTTGAGTTTGCATGTTCCTCATCACAGCATCATTAGCTTTTACGTAGCTATGGAAATCTTCCTTTGATACACCTTGAATTTGAGGAGCTGGAGCTTGATAGGCGGGAGCTTGATAAGCAGGAGGTTGAACAACCTGAGGTCGATAGACTTGACCTTGATGAACCGGGGGTTGGTAAGCTGGAGCTTGATTGAAATTCCCTCGGTTTTGGTTGTAACGATTCTGATTGTTTCCTTGATTTTGCATATGATTGTTTTGAACGGGAGGAAAACCGGGTGGTCAAATTTGATTTGAAATCGGGGCTCGATAACCGGTGTTTCCTTGGTTGAAGTTAGCTGCGGCTGCTTGTGAGACATATTCTTGGAATAATACTCGATAAATCATTGCAAGAAAGTGCTGACAGTTTAGTAGGAATGAGCACCACCGCAAGTAACCCAACTTGTCCTCAACCGCTTTGACAGAGTAGTATCGTGGAATTGATTTTTTCCTTGTCAAGGAGTAAAGCTTTCACCATTTCTGTTTAACTCAGCATCTTCGAAGAAGATTCCGGGGGCGGAAGTGCTCGCACTCACTTTGGCAAACAACGGGTTTGATGCGTGAATTAACGGACTTTGATTGGCTTTTAATGATTCTAGGCAATCACGAGCATTTTTGTCAAAAAGTTGCACCCGCGGCGGAATTTACGGAATCTTGGTCGTTAGAGATCAAGGCATTAAGAATGTATCAAGTTGATGTCAAAACAGAAAATCCATGATGTGGACATGCCCGGAAGAAGATCAATTAAAACATATCCGCATGCATCGAAAACGTCTCATCAAATCTTTGATGAAATCTCGTGATTCATTTCCGAAGATTGTGGTTTTGGAAGGAGGAAAAATTTTGTTAGATGAATTGGAAACAGATCATCCCATGTTTTGAATCGATCGATGGTTCTTTCTCTATCCAAATCTCGGCTGCACCCTCGAGGGAAAATGGAAAAGCAATAGCTTTACCGAACGTACTCGGGACATCGGGAACTTCATCGTAGAAGTGATCTTGTTGAAATATCGGATGTGGGCATGAGGATCTTCTTTGTCATGTCCGAAGAATTGCTTGTTTTGAACGAGGTTGATTAAACCATGCTTCAACTCAAAGTTAGCATTGATTTCAGGGACTAACAATTGCATCTTCGTAACCCTCGGTGGGTGCTTCGAGCAATTGAGCCATGGTACGCTTACAGCCTTGGAGGTGGGGAGGAAGAGGGTTTTTTAAGCGTTCTTCAAGATTAAACGTTTCAACAACAGAGGTGTGAGCCTGGTGTTGTTGATTATGAAGATTACGAGTTTGGGAACGAGTGTGCATACACTAAGAAGAAAAATTTACACTAATTTTTTTTTTTTGGTTTTTTGTTTTATCGAAGGTAAATTCACAATTTATTTTAATACGGACAATGAAGATGACAACTTAAGCCTAATAATCGACAAGCTTCTCGGTAACTCTTCGAAAAGAAAAACGCACAAAGGAGCGGAGGAATAGGAAAGCGCGAAGCTATTAAAACATTTTTCCTTTAGGGTCGTAGTTTTCCAAGGAACAACCCGGCCTATATACCCTCTTAGAGTTTTTTTTATCTTTTTAAAGGTGAACCGTACTTGCTAGTGACACAAGAGGCAAGTTTTTAAATCTTTTGTTCGAATTGGGAACCACAAAGTTCACCGGAAGTTATTATGATAATACCTCAGTTGAGAATATTATATTTTGGTATTTTACCAATAGTGAATTGTTATTTGTAATTAACGACAATGATTTTTATATTTTTGATTTTATTTTAGTTTTTTAAATAATAATTATACTAAAAAACATGAAAATATTTTTGTACTTTTATTTTTTGGTTATTTTTTTATTTTGGATAGTAGCACAGAATCACAAACACAAATGCCAAACGTAGAGATAATCGGAATCACAGCCTCCCCGGCAGCGGCGCCAAAAATTGATTAGTTAATTTTTAGTTCTACTAAATATATATAATATATAATAAAATATATATTAGTAAAAAAAAACAAAAATCAATGAAATCCACCCCACAAGAGCAGTATAGACTAATCCCGTTCGTTAATCCCCAAAGATGGCAGTGCTGGAAAATCGATACCGTGGGAGATTTGATTTGAAGGAGAGAATTGAATTTGAGAGTGTGAGAAGGGTAGATTAGACAATAACAAACAAAACATATTTAAAAAATCTAAAAAATATGAAAATAAGCTAAACAAACGAGAGCACGGGACCCCGAACAAAGGGGGGAAAACCTAAAAAACTTCAAAATTAACCATACGAAGAAATTTCACTTCTAAACTCCTAGAGAGACAAATAACGAAGAATGAAAAGACTAGACCAAAAACGGAGGTCGTTTGACCCAAAAACGAGTCAAGACAAAAAAACCGCACCCGGACCCGTTCTTTAAAAAGCAAAAAGTTATAAAAATGACCCTACGAAAATTTTTATATATTTTTCTACAAAACTATAAACTAAAAGAAAATTTTTCTAAAAAAGAAAAATATTTTTTTGGATAATTATTGTAAAATTTTTTATGAATTTTTTAAACTTTTAACGAAATTAAATTATAAAAAATACTAAACGACTTTGAAAAATTCTAAAAATTTTACTAAAAATACTTCATACTATGACTAACCTACGAAAAATAAGAAACAAAAAATTTGCTTATTAATAAGCCCGAAATAAGCTGTTAACAGCTTATAGGCTTTAAAGCCAAAAATGTATATAAATACCAAAGCCCTTGGGACTATAACGAAAAAGTCCCAAGGGCGCAGCGGTATGTGTGTTGTGTAAAGAGAGGTGTACGAGGGTTGAGACCCGGGTTCGAGTCTTGCTCACCCGGGTAACCCCTTGTCTCCTTTCTTTTTTTTTTGAAAAACTTTGTGAATGAAAGTTGTTAAGCTTATTGAGCTTAACAACTTTCAAAACTACGACTTTTTCTAAAAAGCAAAGAATAAGCTTAAAAAGGGCTTCTAAAAACACAGCACTTAAAGACTAACATCTTAAACTACCCAATTCCTTTTTGGACTTGTGACACTTAAGCAAGCTAGGACTAAAAAGCAAAAAGAATAAACATAACTAAAATAAGCACTAAAGAGGCTAAATGGGAAACTAAATTAAGCTAAAAGGACTTAACTTATGCCCCCCCCAAAGGCTAAACTAAGCTTAAAAACAAAAAGGTTTAACTGTTTACTCTAAATAAGCAAGGTAAATGGAAAATAAGCACATCAACTTAACACACTATCCTAAAAAGCAACTAGGAGCACAAATGAGCTTATGAAATAAGCAGAATAAGCCAAGAGGGTAAATAAGCAATCCCTACACTAAAGCTAGGCAAAACAGTTAAGGGGCAACTTTTAGCTTAAAAATAAGCTATCTAAAGAGCTTTTTAAGGACTGAATTTGAAGGAACTTAACAAAGAGCTTATTGGCTTTTTAGAAAAGCCAATAACTCATGCTCAAGTGAACTAACAAGCTAGATGGGAGGGCTTAAAGTTCACCCCCTAGCACCAGGGGAAATTAAGCTAAGACAAAGGCTTAATTTGACAGCTTATTTTAAGCTGTCAAATAAGCTCAAATGAAAAAGAAAAGTTGAAACAGCTTAAGTACACTAGGAAATGGACTTGTGCACCAATTTTAAGAATCCAAAAACCATTTAAACCTGCTGATTTTTACTTTTGAAAAAGGCTTTTAGCTTTTAAAAACTGAAACTTACAACTTTGATGGTTTTGACTCAAAAAGTCAAGTGACCAAAGGGACTTGGTCAGCTTGTTTTAAACACACAAAAACACACTTTTTGAACTTAAAACTCAAGATCCCAAGTGCTTATCTAAATAAGCACTTGTAGCTTCTTTTAAAAACCACAGTTTTGAAAAACACTTGTGAAAACTTGAAAAACAATTTTAAAACTTAAAAACTTTTAAAAACAGCCTCTAATAAGCTTAATACTTAAGCTTTATCTAACTTGTGACCCCAACCCATACCAAAACCATTTTTGACCCGTTTTTATTGTTAACCCAAACACCCCTTTAATTTCTTAAAAATTACTTAAAAACACACAAGAGCTGTTTTAAACTTAAATTTTTTTTTAAAAACTACCACTACTAAGCACTATTAAGCAATAACAAGTAAAAAGCTCAAAAAAATAAGCACTTAAGAGGGACAATAAGCTAGTGACAGATTAAGCTATTTTTGACAGTTTTTAAGCAAATTGCATATTAGTGAAAGAAAATTAACTACAAGGCATATTTTAGCATAAATAAACACTAATAAGCATAAAAAGACATAGATAAGCTAATAATAATCAATGCTACAGTAATAAGCAAAATTTAACAGGAAATGTACCTTTAACCCTTGCTCAAAACAGGGTTTTTGAAACCTAATAAGCTCTAAAGTCCTACCCACAGCTTATAAATAAGCTTAAACTAAGCTAAAAACCAATAAGCCTTCTAAAATAGCTTATTCATCCATTCTTGATCACAGTACTTTGCCCCCTTTTTTGAATTTTTCTTAAGCTTTTGTAAAATAGTTTTGAAAACAGATTATATGATATATAAAAAATGAAACAAGTAACTTAGAAACACAATGTGTAAAATTAACTTAACTGAATTTTCATTAAAAGAAATGAAGCACAAGTACATAAAAGAGCTTAAACTTTAAAACTTAACACACTAAACTTTAAAACACTGAAAACTACTTAAAAACTACACACTGGCCTCAAGGGCTTTACATTGCTTAAATTGTGAAAATACGAGCTAGGGTTCCTTGGCTCTTTGAATCTTTGTCTTCTTGCAGGTGTGTTTCCTTGTAGACACATAAACAGAAGTGTGTTTGTTGTGAGAGTGCAAAGACCAATCAATCATGGCCCTCCATTTCCCTTGGTGCCCAAGTCGACATTTTTCAACCCTTTGATCAATTTTGGTGGGTTTATGAATTGCCAACATGGCAATCCCATGTGGGTGTGTGGGGTTATAGATGGTGAAGTTTTTGGATGTACATGGGAAGTCAAACGAGGTGAAAGTGACAGGGGTGGGGTTTATGGGGATTTGGCGGGAAATGCCGAAGAAGATAAACAGTGTTTTGAATGTTAGGGTGAAGGTTTGTGGTTTTGGCAATTCTAGCCCCTCATGGATATAAGGGTGTTTGCACCCATGGTCCTTGTGTTATCAAAGTTTGGGGATTTGGCAATATAACCCCCCAAGGGTTATAAGTGCATTTGCACCGTATGTCCTTGTTAGTTATAACTTAGGGGACTTGGCAGAATTGCCCCTTGTGGTTTCTGCTGCTTCGTGGTTTAACTTTGCCAATTTGGCAGTTTGAGTCCTTCTCTTCATTTCTCTTTGTTTTCTTCTTTTAATAAGTTTAGGGTTTTGACAATTTTAACCCTCAAATTATTTTTTCTGACTTTTGGCTTCGGGGTTGACTTGGGTTGACTTTTCCACACTTGGGCTTGGATTTTGACTTTGTCTTTTCCTGCTTTTCCATTCCGAGTCCGGCTTCGTTTTTCGTTCTTTTCTTAGTTATCCGTTCCTGCACAATACAATTAGCAAAACAAGCGTATATTTGGCATTTTAAGTCCGTTTTTGGTTATTTTAGCTCATTTTTAAAGGTAAAAGGGTATGGTGAAATTAAAGCATAACCATGGAGCCAGAGGATCATGTGGAGGCATTGACCAAAACCTTATATTATCTAAATATGATTGAAGAAAAAAGGATATGGTCCTAACGTATTTGTTACAAATTATTCAGGCCAAATTCCAGTTAACAAACTAACTAAAAAGTCATGTGCAAATCATGTGAGTGGGTTAAATTAAGTCGGGGTACTAAGTAGTCCGATTTCAAGATTGAGGGTAATGGTTGTGGACCCGTAAGAGTTTAGGGTACTAGAGGACCCGGTTAAAAAAATTCAGGGTACTAATATGCATTTTGGCCGCCTGAAAAATTAAAAAACGTAAACGCATTAGTTGGTTGATTATATATTAAAGTATATTAGTTTAAATTTAGTTATAACTTGCGTAAATTATTTTACTACCTGACTCGTCATTCTTCGTGTCCTTCTTGATGATCCGATCTTAAGTAAACAGTATCATCAAGAATTTCATCTAAAGACTGAATGCCACTAGAAAATGAAGGTAGCTCGTCAAGCTGATTATAGTCGTCCTCGTCCACAACATCATCAACACCAACTATATTTCGTTTACCATGCATGACAACGTGCCATCTCTTGTCTTTTGAGTCCTCGACGAAAAATACTTGGGTGGTTTGGTTTGCTAGAATGAACGGGTCGGATGTGTAGCTATCTGTGGAAAGATTGACACACGTAAAACTATCTCTATCAACTTTTACACCTCCCTTGTCATTTACCCATTTACACTTGAATAGGGGTATAACAAACAAATTATAATCCAATTCCCATATTTCTTCATGACACCATAGTATGACTTTTCGAGCTTGTCATCCTCGATTCATATGATTTTATATTCAAGTATTCTAATCGATATTATATGGCATCACATCTTGAACTCACCTGTAGGTGATCGAGATGCATCCAATGGGTTTTCATTTGGTATTTATAGTCCCGTGAGTGCTAGGTGCTATGAACTTGATGTGGTTCAGGAAAATTATAAAGAGAATGATGAAGACTTTGGCCAGGAGGCAGTAATATTAATCATACGCATTGTTCATGTGAATTTATGTCGAGTTGCAAAGATGTTTACTTTGACAGGTATTTGTATTTAGTTATGTTATTATTAATGTTAGTTAGGTTACAAGTTATTCCTTTTGATAGTAGCTTTCATTAAAAGTTCAATATAGACATCTTATTCTTGTAGCTGGATATTATTTATATATACATTACAGTGTTAAAAAACTGATGAAATAGTATATATGTACTACTGCATGTACTAACCTGATTGAGCGATTTTGTGAACAGTTTAGTCCTATGTTTGTTGGTCAAAAAGTTCAATGGTCAACCGATACTACAGTTATACGGATGCCTATGTCATCAAAGCTCATTAAAGACGGGACTGAAAATGGGTGCACAAAAATAACAGAGTTATTTTCAAATTTTATAAAGCATGCATTGGAAGGAGCAGAGGCAGGGCAAAGGTTGAAATACACATGTTGCTCGTGAAGAAGCTCGGGAGGAGGGAGTGGTAACGAAAGATGAATCGACATTAACTCGATTATAAGAAGTTTAATAATCCACATCCCCCTCGGTATATTGTCATTATTTGAATAGTTGGATTACAAGATAATTGTGTCATTTGTTGCATAAAGTATTATGATATATTTTATGCCCTATTTTAAACATCAATTCCATAACAGTAAAAGGACTTGCTCCTGAAGAGTTTGCAGCTCGTAATTATTTTGTTCAGGCACTTCCTGATAGGAATCAAGCAATACCTGATGGTGGTGCTGCTGCTCCTAAACTGTCCGGAGGAGGCTGGGCAGCTTCAGCGTCACGTACAAACAATATCAACTTTGATTCAGGTGATTAATTGGTTTTGTTTATTGAATGTTTTAAATGGTTCGATTTGGATTGTAAATTCAGTGCTACTTTTGATGTAAATAATGACTTTGCATACTTGATATGTTTAATACTAAATTATCCATTTTATTTATTGGTTTCTTTTAAAGGACTCCTTAAATATGACATTTAACGGGCATCTTTTTTTTCCTGGTTCCAACTAACAATGTATATAGAGAACTGGAAAAACATGACAACCTAAAAAACATGTTTGGAACATAGTTAACACCACTGCTGAGTTTTCAAAACCTCGACAGCTAAACGAATATCAATGTAGAACTAAGGAAACACTTACCGTAAACAATGATCAACAAACTTTTTTCACCTTACGCTAGACTCCTGCTAGCCTCCGCTATCTCTTAACCTTTTTCTGCTTCAACTAATTTGATTTGTTTATTAGTGATAACGTATATATAACCAAGCTTGGGCAGATTTATTAGCCGTCATTATGATATGTATAACACAGCCCAACATCTCTACTAATTCTGAATTACAATTATGGTCCTTATACTTTTAATCATATCTAAAGTCTAAAAACTTAATAGGTTATAGAAAGAGCAAAAAGATATGAAACATCAAAACAATGGGTCTTACACAAAATATGTTATCTCTAGGTTTTCTTGAGCAATTATCGTGGTTTTAGTTTATTTTTCTATAAGCATTTATGATGTGTTTTAGCTTTTACTCAAGTAAACAACTATTTCTCCGAAAATAAAGTACGCTTCTGAATGGAGTCGTTATGGGTAGGGATGTTAATCGGGTTGGGTTGGGATAAGCGACGTGTAACGGTTTTCTCCGCCTAAAGGGAGCTTGTTAACATAGTGAAATCTCAAGTCGGATACTTGGGGAGTGGAGTAGGGCGAAAAAGAACTCCGTAGCCGAACCACTATAATTCTCGGTGTTGTGGTTTGATTGTTCTATCTCTTATCTCTTTACCTTCATTCTATATCTCGTTGTTTATATTTATATAGTGATTGTATTGTTTATAGTTAAATATATTGGTTGTCAATATTGTTGATTGATATCACATATACTCGAATCAAACGTTTTTATAATCAAAGTTTTAAAACGTCAATTAACGGGTAAACTATTCAACCCCCTTCTAGTTTCCACAGTACCTATCCGGTACTTCCCCTTTTTTGTTAGACCAAAATTAGAATTATAGATTTCACGCTAGTAACTTTTATGATGACAACAAAAAACTGGACATAACGTGCATTTTCGAGTAATTTCGAACCGAGGGTTCATTATTGATATGTGTAAAAACACATATCCATTTTATATCAAAATAAACCCAATAAAGACAAAAAAAAACATAATAAAAATGGCAAAGATATGCTTGTTTTTGTGTTTTGAATGTGCATGTACGGATAAAGCAAAAACCACAAGAAAACGGTTAAAACCGGGCAAACACGAACACAAGGAACAGAAGAGCACAAAAGAAGCCGGGAATTCAAAGCCCAAAGCCCAAAACCTAAGCCCATAACCCACAAATGCTAAGTTCAGGGACCAATCTTGCCAAGTATGGAAAGTAGTTTACACTTGGACTTTTATTATACAAACAGAGGGACTAAAACTGCCAATTACCCAAACTTACCCCCTTTTACCCCGAGTCAAACATACACCCCTCTTTCAGTTAAAAAGTGAGCGGGAAAAACAGTTTTACATTGTTCATTATCTTCCCCAATTAACCCAAGGTTAAAACAAGGGGCAAATGACAATTAAGGGGCAAGAGGGACAATTCAAGGGCAAAGTACACATGGGCAGAAGTTTACATCACCAAATGCTCTAATTGGTCAATTCCATCAAAGGAATGACACGTTAGATTAAAGAAAGCACAATGGAATGTTGGGACTTGCACTTGAGGTACTCTCATAAGAAGCTCAGGGGCCTCTGACATACGGATGCCACGCTGGCAATCTGTGTGAGCTATAATTCAATCCAACGGCCAAGATTAGACCTCCAATGATTGAAGGAATGAAGGGCAGAGATTGAGAGGATCGTGTAACAACCTTGAGAGCCTAGAAGCTTCAGCTAAGGGCTATAAAAATCCTCACTCTCACACGCACAAGAGGTTAGATAGTTTTATATAATTTTCAGCTTATTTAGTTTATGTAATTCCTCTTTCAAAAATGTTTTAGTTAATGATTTCTCCATGTAATGTTTTAATTCAAATATTGTAATCAGTTGTTTTCCAATTAATCAAAAGTTTCTTATTAAGCCCTTAGTTCTTTCATAAGCTCATATTTTCTTAAAAGTATAATAAGCTGTTAATGTTTGAAAAGTTTCTTAAAAGCACAAACAAACTCATCTAAGTCTTTAAGCTTAGATTTGAGCTTAATAAGTCATTTAATATACTCAAAGCTTTAAAATCAGCTTAAAGTACCTTTGCTTATTTGGACTTTTGGAAGATGAGCCAATTATGGAAGGGCTCATATGGACTTAAACTGGCTTATCCTAAGATAAGCCAGAGCTTGTAGATGCTCATTTGAGAATTTAAGCCTTTGTTTTGCTAAGGCCATTGTAAGTCTTCATTTACTTTCCTTGTCTTTAATTTCCTAGTCTGAATTTGCTTATCTGCTTATAAACTGCTTATTAGCTTGTTATTTTGTGCTTATTCTTGTCTTATGAAGATTATTAGTCTAAATTGATAATCTGTCTTAAAGTTATATAGTTTAAATCTTAGATTTGCATTATTTGTCTTAAAAATCATAAAAAAAACCAAAAATAGTTAGCACAGGTTGTAGATCTTAGATTCTAGCTTTTCTAGTTGTTTAAATAAGCTCACTAGGGTAGTTTTAAGCTACTAGCTATCTGGTATTAAGGTTTCATCAGCTAGATTTTAGAATCATAAGCTAAATTGAAAAATGCCATAGTTAAAGGGGTGTTTGGTTTAGTGTTGTTTGACCCTTAAAAGTCAAACTGAGCTTTGATCTTTGCTTAAGTCATTTTAATTTTCACTTTTAATCAGTAATAAGATTGTTTTCTTAGGTTAGATTTCAAATTTATAAAAAGTTTAAGCTTAGTCTTTTGTCTTTGCACCAGGGGAGTTTTTCCCTTTATCTTTGATTGTTAAAATTGATCCAAGCCTTCCTAGGCTTGGATTTTGTTTGCTAAGTGTCCTTAAACACTCAATAAGAATGTGTAGTGCATGGGTATCCCTTAAGGACACCTGCATTTATGCTTTGCACCTTTGCAAATTGCACCAGCAGTATTAACTGTTGTTAGTACTGCTGCCTTTTGCCTTTAAATTTAAGCTAGAGTTTTTAGGTTTTAGAGTTTAAAAATCAGTAGGGGTGTAGTTATCATATAAGCTTAATTTAGATTAAAATTGTTTTCAATTCTTGCTTATACACTTAGATTAATTAGCCTTAAATGTTCATTCAAAATTTCAAAAAGCCCAAGTACAGTTAGTAACTAAGTCTTAGCTTTTAAATTTTGAAATTTTGATTTCTAGCTTTTAGTATTTGTTTTTATGATTTGGATTAATAGTTTATAAGTAGGTTGTTAAGTTCTCAAAAGCTCAAATCCTGAAATAGCTTATTGTGCAATTTAGCTTATCTAGTTTTTAAGCTTTTAGTTATAGTTTCTGAGTTTGCTCTTTTGATCATTAGATTTAGAGACCTTTTAGTGTTTTCAGTTAACTTAGCTTATTGAATTTAGCTTATACACATCATTAGCTTTTTAGAACAGCTTTTAGATTTGAATTTGAGCTTAAAATGAGTTGTGTGCAAGCTATTAAGTGAAAAGTAGCTTTTTAGCTCTTAAAAGCTAAGTTCCTGAAACAGCTTTTTCATAAGCTCTTTAAGAGCTTATTTTTGAGTTTCAGCTTATAGTTTCTTTGTTAAAGTTGCTTAAAAAGTTGTCCTTAACAACTTTTGTTCTTTAAGTTTTTCATAAAAACCAAAAAAAAGGGAAGTGGAAGTCGGGGGTGAGCAAGGCTCGAACCCCCGACCTCAACACCTCAACCTTTTATAAACACACACACCCACTCCTTACCGCTGTGCCCTTGGGTCTTTTTCATAAGACCCTGGCATTATCAAATCTTTATATACAATTTTCCCCAATAAGCCTAATAAGCTGTCAAAGCTTATTTCACAGCTTATTTTATAAGCTGTGATCTCGTGCTTATTTTTCCTAGGATTTAAGTAGTCTAAGCTATTTTCTGTCATTTTTCTAGAATTTTTAGAGTTCGTTTAGTATTTTTAAACATTTATTTTCATTAAAAACTTTAAAAAATCATAAAAAATAGAAAAATAATCAAAAAAATATAAATCTTTTTTAGAAAATTTTCTTTTATCCTAAAGTTCATAGGAAAATTAGTTTTGCTTTCGTAGGGTCTAATTTGCAAAATTTCGTTTTCTAAAGAACGGGATTCGTTCTCGTTTTCGTTTTTCGTGTTTTAACGTTCATTTCAACTCCGTTTTTGTTCTAGTTTTCTTTAAACTTACTTTTTAGTCAAACAGAATCCATTTTAAAAGTAAAATTTAATTTTGGTTTGTTTTTAGCAAATTAGGGTTTTTGACCTCCGTTTAGGGGTCCCGTTTTGCATTTTTAGTTAAATTTTGATTTCCCGTTATTTGTCTTTTTGCTTAATTGTTAAAATTTGTTAATTTTAATTGTTAAAAGTAGTTAATCAAATCAACTATTGTTTCCCATTCAAATCATTGTCCAAGCATCAAACGTGGTTTCAATTTCACAAGTCGTTGGGGATAACGACCCGGGGAATCATACTTCCCGGTTAAGATACATATTATATTATATATATTTTGAAGAATTTCCTTTTCACCTTTGTCCTCAAGGGTAAATTGGTAATTTTCCATAATCTTATATATTATATATTTTAAAAGCGTATCAAGATGCTAACACTACTCATATTTGCAACTTGTGAACTTTTCACTCCCGACAATTATTATATATTAGGTGACTGTGCCATTTTGAATTTCAACCATGGATCAACGTTTTGCAAAATTCTATGCTTTACGTTCCTCCCGAGAATAATGAGTTTGAAGGCGAGATCATCCCATGTAGCGACTTTCGTCTCGGCACATCCCAACCTTTCGGCTAAGTGACCAGGCTTTTGACACCCCACAGAGACTAGTATCGGGACTCACGGACCTTAGGTTTCAAAAACTCTCAGGTTTCTCGTATACACATGGCTTATTTAAAAACTTAAAATAAAATAGTCAAAGTTCAAAAGCATATTTGAATTTAACAAAAAGAGATCTTACATTTATTAATTCACACTTAATATTTAACCATAACATTGATGCAATTGTAACCCTTGACTTTTTAGAAGGCTGCAACATCGGTTGTGAGCCGGCAAGATGCAGCAAACTTTTATCAGTCTCGGATTATTATTCTTACTATGGGCTTTCTTTAGAAGGCTGTAACATCGGTTGTGAGCCGGCAAGATACAACAAACTTTTATCAGCCCACAGTTTATATTTATTATATTTTTTCATTTTTCAACATATAATCATCATCATTTTTTTTATATGATATAGAGAAGACTTCTTTTTGAAAAATTCAAGTATAAATTTGAACTAAGGCTAAAATTTTTGCTATATACTACATAAAAATTGTTGATTTAAGTTTAATCTCAAATTGCACGTATAATATCAGGTTAAGAGCTTATGGGAGAAAAAGCCACAAATTACATACATGAGTTTAAGGATTTTCAAATAATTCCTTGTTTTGCATCCCACTATAATTAACACTATCATTTTTCGTTTGCGTGAATATTCGCGAAATGCTTAGTTAAAAGTGAAGGAAAAAGCTTAGAGCGCAACTACGCTCGATCGAGTCAAAATTTATTCTTATTCTACCCACCAGAAAAGTCAAAATTGTGACAACGACTGCAGGCACAATCAAATCGATAGATCCCCCCATACTAGAATTAAACATTGTCCTCAATGTTTTAAGAAGGGTCTCTACGTAAATCCTAAGCCGTTTATTAAGTATGCTTAAAGATAAACGTTAGTCGATTAGATTAGGATATTGGATTTCCCAAATGAAGCTGAGGATTTGAAGCTCTTGTGATCGAAGGACAAAACCGCGAGCACGAGAGGCTTCAAAAATCCGGGACAATCCTGGACAATCACAAAAACACAAGCAAACGAGAAAGGAAAGAGGCAAGCCTCTCACAACAAAAACACTTATTCATTACTACATAATATAACTACGGATAAGCATGGGGTGCCTCCCACGAAGCGCTTGTTTAGGGTCACTAAGCTTGACCCAATCCCCGAATTCATTTGTCCTTGGGGAAGGTTTGGAGATCCGGGACAACCAATTTTGGTACGTCCCCTCCAAAGTAGTGCTTAATTCGATGACCGTTCACCTTAAAGTTTGGCCCGGAGTTTTGAGATAACTCAACGGTGCCATATGGAAAGACATGGGCAATGGTGAACGGTCCGGACCAACGGGATTTTAACTTACCCGAGAACATCTTCAATCTAGAGTTAAAGAGGAGGACTTGATCACCGACGTTAAAAACGCGGTTTTTGATCTTTGAGTCATGGATCCTCTTTGTTTTCTCTTTATAGATCAAAGAGTTCTCATAGGCATGATCACGAAGTTCATTTAGTTCATTGAGTTAAACTTTTTGGTGATCACCCGCGGTCTCAAGGTCAAAGTTTGCATGCTTCAAGGCCCAGTAGGCTTTGTGCTCGAGCTCGATCGGTAGATGACATGCCTTTCCGTACACGAGCTTGTATGGAGTACACCCGATGGGTGTTTTATAAGCGGTATGGAAGGCCCAAAGTGCATCATCTATTTTATCCGACCAAGATGCACGGTTCTCGCCCACGGTCCTTTCAAGAATTCGTTTTAAGCAACGATTGGATACCTCAACTTGCCCACTTGTTTGTGGGTGATACGCGGTGGAGAGACGGTGAGTGACTCCGTATTTAAGCATGATCTTTGCAAACTGGTCATTGCAAAAATGGGTTTTGCGATCACTTATGATAGCACGAGGGGCACCGAATTGGGCGAAGAGAGATTTAAGAAATTTGCAAACAACTCGGGCGTCGTTGGTGGGGAGCGCTTTCGCTTGAACCTATTTGACAAGCAGTCGACTGTCACGAGTATATATTTGTTCCCTCGTGAAGACGGGAACGGCCCCATGAAATCAATGCCCCAAACGTCAAAGATTTCACAAACTTGGATGGAATTTTGAGGCATCTCATCCCTTTGTGAAATTTTTCCCTGATGTTGGCACGAGTCTCAATTTTTTATCTAACTCGTGTGTATCTTTGTAAATAGTATGCCAAAAGAAACAGGCATCAAAGACCTTTTTGGCGGTGAGATTTGCACCATGATGTCCCCTGGTGGGTCCATTGTGGCAAGCTTCGAGGATGTCGAGAGCTTCTTTGCCGTGCACACACCGCCGGATCACTTGATCCGCACAAATTTTGAATAGGAAGGGGTCATCCCAAAAGTAGTGTTTAACATCCTTAAAAAACTTGTTTTTCTGCTGGGACGACATTCCTTTAACAATGAAATTCCCCGCGTGGTAATTTGCATAATCGGAAAACCACGGGGTACTTGAGTCACCACGAAAAGTCACCATATGGAGTGTCTCGAGAGGAAACTTTTCATTTACTTCCTTTGGGTCAAGCACATTTTCATAAGGATTTTCTAATCGGGAAATGTTGATCGGCCGCGAGATTCTCGCTACCTATTTGTGTCAATTACTTTGAATTTGATCTCTTGAAGGAGGAGAACCCACCAGAGCAATCTCGCCTTGGAATCTTTTTTAGCAAAGAGATATTTTAGGGCGGAGTGATCCGTATACACAATGCTTTTGTTCAATATGAGGTAAGACAGGAATTTTTCGAATGCATACACCGTGGCTAACATTTCTTTCTCCGTCGTGGTGTAATGCGATTCTGCCTCGTTCATGGTTTAACCTAACATAGTTATAGGTCCAAAGTGTTTTTCATGACTTTTCCCACTAGCACCTGCACCTATGGCAAAAAAAAAAAACAAAGTCGCTTGCATCGCACATAAGCTCAAAGGGTAAGTCCTAGTCTGGGGCAATCAAGATTAGAGCTTCGGTAAGTTTTTTCTTTAACGTTTCAAAAGCTTGTGTTAGCCTTAATTATATTAAGTCAAACAAGAATGTTATCGGTCTTAGAAAGTCAAACTAGGTATTGTATTGTAATAGGCTAGTCGGGTTCAACGGGCTTGGATTGTAATCTAATATTGTCCGTGTTTCGGGCTCAAAGCCCAAGTTAAACCAAGTCCGGCCCGTTTAGAAAGCCCAAGTGCCAAGCTAGTAAAGCATGGGTATAAATATCCCTTCACCACTTAGTGAAGGGTGTTGGTTACTTTTCTATCATTTGTAACTCACCATTTTCTATCTAATCTTCTTGTTTCTCTCTCTACTTTCTCTCTCTAAGATTTCTTCTTATTTTCTAGCATCTTGGTATAGATTATAGTTGTGTAATGGATTAAACTAGTGGGATAACATGTGGTATCACTCGCCAAGGGGTGTTTAGTGTTTGTTTTGTGAAAAAATTCGTGGGTTTATGTTGGTTTTTTCTTTGGTTCGAAATAAAGAAAAAAAAGCAAGAAAAAAAATCAACTTTGATCTTTGTTTCGTGGTTAAAAATGTTAAAGACTTGTACTTTCGGGCTTAGATCACTTCCTTGCATCATTACTAAGTGGTTTTAACATCATTTCGTAGCTTACAAGAAAGTTTGAAGATTTTTTCTTGGCTGCGTTTTGCCTATCTGAAGGGGTGTTCGTCGTTGCGTTTTGATCAGAGTCATTGCGTTTTGATTAGCTTCGTTGCGTTTTGATCAGAGTCATTGCGTTTTGATTAGCTTCGTTGCGTTTTGATTCGCAAGTCACTGCGATTTGATATTTTTTGTGTGTTGCGTTTTGTCTCCACAGGTTGCGTTTTGAAGACCATCACTGCGTTTTGACTAAGAGAAACTCTGCCCAATTAATTTATTGATTGCGTTTTGACCAAGACTCGTTGCGTTTTGACCAACAATCGTTGCGTTTTGACCAACAATCGTTGCGTTTTGACCAAGAATCGTTGCGTTTTGACCAAGAATCATTGCGTTTTGATCATATTCGTTGCGTTTTGCTCATACTCACTGCGTTTTGGTCAAAAGTCACTGCGTTTTGCTCTTGAGTTTTATCTACAAGTTGAGATTTGCTCCTGCGTTTTGTCCATTGAAAACCTATGTTTTGAAACCCTAATTTCCTGGAAAAATTTTCGACCTTACCGCGAAGGTCGATCCGCGCATCAGGTGGTATTTGACCGAATTTGGGAATCTATTAATCACCGTTTAATCAAAACATAACATCAAGACAAACAAACTTGAAGGACTTAAAACATCATTTTGGACTTAACATACAACCAATCAAACCAACAATCAACTTAATTATACTTGCAACGTAAATTAATTATTCATTCACGGTTTCTTCTTGATTTTGTAAAATCCCGCGAAAGATACGATTCTTTTCTCGGTTTTAATCAAAGATTTGTAAAATCCCGTGAACGTTAATTCATTTAAAACCACAATCAATCACTTCATAACACTTAAGATCCGATATCCATTTACAACAACATCATTCATAATGTCAAATTCAAATACCAATTTGCAAACTCAAACATCAAGTGTTCTTCAGAATGACACAGTTTCTTCTTGTTCAATTTCTAAAGTTCAAGAGAAGACACAACTTTCAAGAATTAAATGCATGAACAGTCTTCGAGCAATTCAGTCACAACTCAAGTTTCTCATAGAAACTTTACAAGATTTTGGTAACATGCATATCTTCAAGAGAACATTCTCTCAAGACTTGGATTTACTAGAAAATCATCTTACCAAAGAAATAATGTCTCAGATTGATTGCAAGACTACTTTGACAAAACTCAGAACAACGTTTGAAAATGCTTTCAATTCAGAATTAAAAGCGCGTATGCAGAATTATACAAGATATGATGCTCAATCATTTTACGATGCAATGATCTTTAACATGGATTCCCTCGGGAAATACATGCTTGAGTTAATTCTTCATCAACAACGAACTCCACAATTGTTGAAACAAAAGAAGTTGATGCAAACACAAGAAGATCATTCACATCCAATTCCAGCATTGAATGTTGATTCATTGAAAGTTGATTTAGTTGTCATACAAAACACTTGTTCTAAGAAAGAAGACAGTAATTCAGAGACTACATCCAGCAAATTAGTAAAGGAATGCAGCTTGAATTTTGAAATACAAGATATCCATGCAATCAAATACAAGATGTCAAAAGCAAAAGAAAGATGCATGGCATACTTTCGATCTCTTCATTCACACCTTCAAGTTCTTTTAAAAGATGACTTAAAAGGCACTCGCATCGAATATGGATTCAGACGGGCATTCATGTCAATCTTTGGTCAAGATGCTGATACTTTCACAAGAACAATGCTACTCAATGTAGATCAACTACAAAAGAAACTTGACAAAGATGAATTTCAAGAAGATGGATCCATAACAGGCTTTTGGGTGGTAAACAACCAGTTCCAGACGTTCATCGATTCAAAGTTTACATTGGATTATGATAGTCAAATGACAGATACGTACATTGTTAAATACACTGGACTCGAGGTTCAACACTTCAGAGATACACTACTCCAACACCTGGGTAATGTTAAGAAGTCCGTTTCTGAAAGAACACGTCATCAAACACAGTATGAACTTAGTTGGTCTTATCCTATTCTTGTCGGGCAAGAACTTTTACCGACACAATAAACCTAAAGGTAGCCCTTTTACTAGCATTGCTCGCGTTATCATTGCGGCAGTGAAGAAGAGGAGGGTTTCCTCAAGAGACCATGAGTATAACTATCACATAAATGGCACATCTACTACAATTCCTTTAAATAGTTTCAGGTATGTATGGCTAAAACTAATCTGCAACTTAAGTTGATGGCTTTTTCACCGTAACATTTCTAATTAAAAGGATACATACACATGATCATCATTTAGGTTCTTAAATCATGGGGCGTTAAAGATTGAAGCTGATGTTCAAAAATTAAAATCATGGAGCTTAAGTAGTGTAGAAGAAGTGAAAGACTTAAAAACGCTAATCAGAATAATGCCGCTATGGTCAACAGGCATTCTCTTGAGCGCACTTATCGGCATGCTTAGCAACTTCACCGTTCTCCAAGCTCTAACCATGGATAGACACCTTTTTAGTACCCACTTCAAGATCCCTGCTGCATCTTACTTATTTTTCAATACTATAGCCACAAGCATTTCTCTTTCCATCCTAGATCGTTTGATCTTTCCAATGTGGCAGCATCTAACTGGCCGATCTCTAACTCCCCTCCAGCAAATAGGAGCCGGTCATGTACTAAATGTAGTGGCAATGGTGTCATCTGCCTTTCTTGAGGTCCAAAGGCTACATGTTGCTCGAGTTCATCATCTGATGGGCGCAAGGACGGGCGTAACCACAATTGTTCCATTTTCAGCCTTGTGGCTTGTGGGACCTTTAACAGTTTTAGGAATTAGCGAAGCTTTACATTTTCCAGCGCAAGTTTCTCTTTACTATCAAGAATTCCCAACATCGCTACGCAACACATCCACAGCTATGATTTCATTGTTGATTGCATCTGGATTTTATGTCAGCACAGCGATCACGAGTTTGATTAGGAATAATACAGGGTGGTTGATGGATGACATAAACAATGGCAGATTGGATATAGTGTACTCAGTGTTAGCAGCAATCGGAGCACTGAATTTTGGATATTTTCTCATTTGTGCTAATACGTTTCAGCACAAATTAGACAACCATGATCACAACTTGGCGGATGTTTCAAATTCTTAGTATAGGTAGCTGCTATGATATTAATCAAAAACCTATAGTTAAATATGTCTAATAAGGCTTGTAACGAGATGAATTAAGTTGTGATTTTGTTGCGATTGATGTTACCTAGTCTTAAAAAAATTATAAACTGCAAATTCAGTTCATGTTGCCAGAACATATCGAAACTGAAAACCGAATTTTTAGTTCGGTTAGATTCGATTTTGACAAATTTAGTTCGGTTATAAGTTCGGTTTAGTTTTTTTGGGTCTAGTTCTCGGTTTATTTGGTTATTACCTAAACAATGCACACCCCTAGTAGAATATATAGATAATAAAAGTTAAAATTTATATGTCATTAACAAATATAATAGTTAGATCAAAAATCTTAGTTAAAAAATTAGATTGTTAAGTTGCTAAATAACTATTTTCATTTAACGAACCGTACAACTATTATCTATGCATCATAACACTACTAAAAGTACAAGAATATTTAAGAAATAAATGACTTACAAAGAGGGTTTTGTAAATGAGATTAAGCACTAAACCGATAACCCAAACGTTATTTTAATGATTTCACGCCTACTAGAAACTACCCGAAAGTGTTTAATCCTTCATGTTTCTTGATGAAAAATAAAAGTTATGGTGTTTGTGTGTGTGTAAATCGGACGCAACAAGAGAGAAGGAAAAGAGAGACAAAAACTATGATGTGTGTGAAAAATGATTAGGAAATGTATGTTTTGAAATCATATAAGACAAGGTTGGTACTAGGTTGGGACATATGCGCTAAAATAGTGCCTTCTTACTCCATTGTGGGGCTCGAACCTGCTAAGCACTCTAGAAGGGATCCTAGGTGCGTTTTGGCTCTTGTCGGGTTACTAAATGACTTAAACTCATGATTTAAAATGTGACCTGAAGTTTCCTAGTATTTTTAATGAATGTAAAAATGTTTTTAGATGAACTTTGACTATTTACACTATGGGTAAATAAGTTAAATTGCTTTAAATTTAGTATGGATCATTAACGAACGTGTCGGGACGCGTTGCTTGAGATTTTAAGCCGTTTACTGGAAAACCTCCCAGAATTTGATCAAGTATAAACATAATCATCAATAATGAGATAACTAAAGAGAATAATAACACTAACGATTAAATAGATAATAAACGGATTACTGAAAATCCTGGAAATTGATCTGACCGAAATAGAAAATGATAAAAGTCAAAGGACTAAAATAGAACATTATGAACTGGAAAAACCCGCAAGGGTAACATTTACCCCCCCCCCCCCCCCTTAAA